>CAJVPJ010000299.1:0-29919 GCA_910592205.1 Paraglomus occultum | reverse complement strand
CCGATCCGTCGGATTTCTAAAAGGTAATATGTAAACTTTTGTCGCCAGAGCCGGTCCCCCCCCCCCCAGTTTATATGTCATTGTTAACCGTGTACCGTTCGATTTGGATATTAGACATAGGAGCCTGGCAACATGTAGATAATTCTCGCACCCGACCCTACGAATACATGCAAGTTTGGGATGGTATCAGCGACTCTAGACTAAGCTTTGATCTCGATAATATCAAGTCGGATGCCATCGCGTGGATTGTGGAAAACAATCATATTCAACGTGCGATTCTTGCCCGTCTTGAGGAATGCTATAATGGGAATGTGGACGTTTTCGACGGCACAAAGGTTGAAAAAATTTTTTACGAAAGTGAATCAGGAAATGAATTTGATCTGTCAGATTGGCCCACTGTTTTTCTAAGTAGTGGAAAGACTTTAAAGGCGCGTCTACTGGTAAGCATGATATAATTTAGAATTAGCTTACCCATAACTGGAATTTGTCAAACGAATCTGTCATTTACCATTTTGTATAGGTCGGCGCTGATGGAATAAACTCAGCTGTACGCTCTTTTGCTGGTATAGATATGCTTGGTTGGGATTATGACGCCAATGCAGTTGTTGCCACGTTACATGTTGACCCTCTAGTGGAGAATAAGACAGCTTGGCAGCGATTCCTTCCAACCGGACCTATTGCCATGTTACCGGCAAGTACATTTACTTGTTCTATCGTCTAATAGACTCGAAGTATATATAATACTATATATTCCGTTTTTGTACAGCTTAGAGAAGGCTTTTCTTCACTAGTGTGGTCTACTATTCCTGCATTGGCGTCAAAACTTCGTCTCCTTCCAGAAAGCGATTTTGTTCATCTTGTCAATGCTGCTTTCCGACTGCGTTTGGCCGACCTACAGTATTTTCAGTCACAGCTTTTAGAGGGAGGCGATATAAATTTACAAGATGAAATTACATGGCGGGAACAAGTTGAAACCAAGAATATCGCGGATGAGAACATGGATAAAGATAGAATATTACCCCCAAGGGTTTTTGGCGTGCAAGAAAAGAGTAGAGCTTCTTTTCCATTGAAGATGAGGAACGCTGAGAGATATGTTAAAGAGAGGATTACCTTGATTGGGTAAGAAAAGGCACAAGTGAATTAATGTGAAAATGAATTAAAGTGGGTCTGACATTTGTTCTTGTCAACAGTGATGCAGCACATACCATACACCCACTTGCTGGTCAAGGATTAAATCAAGGAATTGCAGATGTCCAATGCCTGACGCAAACCATTCAGGCTGGAGTTAACACAGGACAGAACATTGGTAATCTTTAATACAACTATGCTCACCAAAGCACTCTGCACAATAATAATTATATAATACTTTCTAGGTGATCTGGAATTACTTGGCGAATACTCGTCTGCTCGATACTTGCCCAACCTTGCTATGATTGGGGCTGTAGATAAATTACATAAATTATATGCCACTGAATTTGGTCCAATAGTATGGTCAAGATCTATTGGGTTAAACGCGATCAACAGAATGTCGCCGCTCAAGGTATGGTATTAATGTGGACTAGGACAACTATACATTGTGTCTGATGAAAGGACCATATTCATTAAGCTGCTAATATTCATCTCTCATTCAGGCTGAAATAATGAAATTCGCCATGGGGATCGGAACGGATACTCACGGATAATAATAAATAATGCTAATCATTGAATGAATAAGACCGAGAATGGTTCTTGTATGTTTATTATTATATCAGCAATTAAAGATTAAAATATTAATATATATAATGTGTAACCCGATTCTGCTAGTATGTGAATGAGTCTTAAAACTGGATTTTTTTGAAGCGTCAAGGTTGCAGTAGTAGTAGCCTGAACGTTACCATTTTACATTTACATTTACATTTACATTTATTATTATATTTACTGATTTAGATTTCAATAATGATTTTACTGAAATTACATTCTTGATAGGGCAGTCAATGGCTTAGTATTAGATTTCAATTCAAATTCAAGTAAGATAATCCTTCAAATCTTTGTGAGGTTTTAAAGTTTCAACCCTATGTTCTTTAACAGTGTTGTCAACTGCATTTCAAATTCTCTATTACTATTTAAACTTCTCCCTTTAACGGCTAACTGTTTCGTTTTTTCTAAATTTTTTTTTTAAAAATATTTACTATTATTATTATATTCCTTTTAAAATAATTAAAGGCAATAAAAGATGACGGGTACTGTTTATGTTATAATATTAGACAGATAACCTAATGACAGCGAGGAATTAACAAACGGACAAATACTATAGTAAAAATAATTATAACCAAGGAGGAGGGGATAGTAATAGGAAAGTATTTTTTGTTATTTCAGAAAACTTTTGCTTTTTAGTTTTCAATAGATTAAATTTAGTATAAGCACTATTATAATTAGCAACCATCTACATCTGGTCTTTGACAATCCGGGGTTAACTGCTTCAAACAGAAAATGTTGATAATTTTGCAAACCACTCAATTTTTAAGGAAAAATCTCCAACACGGAATCAAATCCCCAGCACGGAATCAAAATCCAAATATTGAAAATTTTTTCCATTGTCCGCTTTGTGTAATCCAGCTGTACTTGATGTTTTCACAACCTCAACAATATAATCTATGTCATTTTCGGTATGGTTTCTTAATCAATCCAAAACTACCATCACACTTGAATTTAGGATGCCCCGGTACCATGAAATTTAATTTCGTAAATTTTACTCATAATTGCTATAATAACAAGATTAAAGATTATCTATAAATTTGTATCTGAGCCATAGATATGCTACTAAATTTCAAAACAGCACTAATTACTTAATATTTACTAATCTTTCAGTCACATGGGACTCTCATTTATGTCACATAATAATGTTCACTTGTCTGGTTTTTCTTATAGCCTGCCCCAAATTTACTAGTCTTCTGGTTTACACATTAAATCGACGACATCACTATCAATGCTTACGCAATATAGTATCACAATAGCCAAATTCGGTGAAAAGGTATAAAATAAGAAACAATAGAGATTTTTCGTATCCATGTCTTACACTTATATTGACCTCTTGCTTTCGTGAAGAATTTAATCTCAGGACTTTTTCTAAATTAAAAATAATTGCGGAAATGTAGACTAACCGTCCAATATAAACTACAGGTAAACGCCAGCACGTGATTAATACCCCTCGTGAGCATTGGCACGATTCATTTACAAATGTAGCCAATTTTGTTGGTTATCAATGTCGAACATTCTCTTTGTATTATGATTTCACCGAGTATATTAGTAAATTACATAATAATAAATTATTTATCAAAAAATTGCAATACGATTTTGCAAAAGACATTATAATTATATCATTCTTTTTATAATTAAATTTATATTAAACAATTGTTTCGACCATTCACCGAAATAAAATAAAATTAATATTAACAAAAAAAAAACAAAAAATTTAGTATTGATTTGTTCACGCACAGTTCTTGCTATCGAACGGTTAGTAATATCAGATTGTAAATGACAGGCGACTAACAATAATCGCCAGTCTTGATACAATAAACGTGGCTATCAGATGTAAGACTAAGCCCCAACTCACGCTCAAGTGTGTGAGAAAAGATGTTATGATGTCGTATCTGGTGGTGAATTACCAACAAAATGTTTGACCAATGTATAATTATACTCTCTAGTAAATCAAAATACCAGACTGTTTTAATGTAATATTTTTAAATTAACTTTATTCAAAGCTTAAGCGTTGAGTTTAACAGCTCTTGTTGTTATTTTACGTATTTTAACCTTTTGGTTTTCTTCTACAATTTACTTATTTTGTGTTCCCCCCCTTTTTTTTTTTACTGCTAAGATAATAGTGTCTTGCAATTTGTTAATGAACTCGATTACTCAAACATTGAAAACTTTTGAAGTGTCACAGCGAAAAGTGTAAAAATCATTTGTTTTGCTTCCTTTTTTTTTTTTTTAATGAGAATTCGGCATAGACTGCTCTCAAATTTTTAAAAGACAAACGCAATTAAAACCGATTGTTTGTAATAAGCTTTTTCGGATGTCTTCCGGTAAATTAAGAGAAAAAGGGTATGTGAGCACTACTTTCATTTGCAGGCTTGCATAATCGGCGATGAATCAGATAAACCTTCTCCAATCGCATTCCCACACGTTTGGTTAATCATTAAATATTTGGGTTTCAAAATCTTTCCTCCAATCTTTTCCAACACATCCATTTTTATTTTGATCACGCGGCCCGACAACAATAATAATAAACAAATTGCATTTAAACCCCTCAGATAAAAATAAAAAATCATTTAGAAATTCTGTGTCACCCTGAAACTTGTTTGGCTTGACGAAAATTTCCGCACTCATCCCCCGCTCACAATGTTATTCGATGCAGGTCGATCTGTTTAGGGAAATTTTATTAAAAGGGTAGGGCATGTGAGGATCTTATCATTATCGGATCATCGTGATTGTGCACTTGAATCAAAGCGTCATGTGACGATGGTTACAAGGATAATATTGTGCCAAGGACTGATAAGATAACATGATAACCAATGTGCTACGATGCATAGCCTTCACCATGGGTTAGAAGAGTGGCCCATTCAATGTATAGGATACCAAGTTACAAGACCATCGAGGTAAGAAAAAGTGAATCGAGATGTTATCCGTTACCCTTGTTATAAAAGTTTTTTTCCTGAATTTCCTATTTCAAAAGTTCACCTTTGCACGGTCGATAGCACATTTAGTCCTACGTCGGGTCGTACATTTCCGATCGCATCATGTGGTCTGGCTCAATGGGTCATAAGCGCATAAGCTAAAGTTTGTCGCGGATGGGAGAGGGGGAGAAGAGAATACATGCACATGTCATGAGGTGAAATGCGCTGCAGTAACACATAAACAATAAAGAATAAGGTAATTTGCGGCGAAAATAGGTTATATTCACCCGTTTGGAACTCTTAATAACGGTAACATAAAAGAACACATGACTATCGATAGCTCATCAGTACTCCGCTAAGCAGATAAACAACAGTCGGTCTTAAATAACTATATATAAGGACTTGTTTCAAGGGATTTTAAATGACTCTTTCTAAATGAGAGGAGAAAAAAAATCCCCGATGCAACAATCGCAATAATTTGACTTTAACCGAAGAAACAGATTTTGAAAAATCACAATATACAAAATTCATCAAATTCTAGTGCTGTCATACGTTTCATATACGTAAAAAAACACGTAACAACCTCATGTACCAAGAGCATTATTGGGACTTAGATTCTTTTTTATATAATCATCTATCTCTATCGAATCACCTTGTGAACTCGGCGGAATACTCTAACGAAAATTTTCAGCTTCTTACTCGGCCACCGTATAAAACTTATCTTCCTCCCATTGACCTAGTACACCCGGGTACTCGGTTGAGCAAATCACGTTCGCGCAGAGATGATCAACCTCCACGCCCTCAAAACGGTTTCATTATTTTCAAGAAAGACTTTGATGCTAGAAGGCGGAGTATACTCAGTGATACCAAAGTCGATAGTAAAGTTATGAGCAAAACGGCCGCATACATATGGCATTCAGATGAGGGTTTGAGAAAGTACTTTAATCTGCTGGCCAAACTCGCCGCGCAAATCCATAAGGAGTTATATCCAGAATACGATTATAAACCAAAGAAATGCTCGACCGAGACAGAAAAAGGAGCAAAACCGCTGCGTATCAGACAATACTCTGGACCCTCCGAAAGAAGAGCGAAAAGAAGAGAAAAAGTTGTCGGTCGACGGGAAGCCGAAGATTTTTGCAAAGGATTTGACGCTAGTGGGCAGGCTTTTAGCGGTCAAAGTTTCATGAAGGACGTGGTCGTTAGTGCGTTGAATGGTAGTGAACAGTAAACGAAACGTGCTTTAAACACACAGGTAAGTTGATTCTATATTCCGTTTGTTTTGCTTTTTTTTTTGTTACTAATATTTGATAAATATTTATTGATTACTGTTTACATTGTGAGAGATTACCATGTGATGAATAATGCATTGTGAATTGGGGGAAGAGAAAAAGAGAGAGAAATGTATAGCAAATTTGTAATAATAATCTAGTGCCTGGAATGTCCTTGTATGTATATATCTAACTTATAAATATTACTAAATACATGTTTGAATATACGATATATCAGCAAAGCATCTCAATTCGTCAGATGATCTGTTAAAAGTGTATCGGTTCAAATGACCATCAGTCTGAACCGAAGTAGTGATAATGTTATCAAGATGCCTATTAATATCAGTATCAGCATGCCAATCGTGGTTCATATCGTGACCCATATTCACAAATATGCATTTCCGTAAATCATCTAGTCCGGCACTTGACCCAAGTCTGTAACCAAATTCATTCGCCCACTCGTCGCCTTTCGTTTGCTGCCCTACATTGCCGTTTGTCATTTCATTTATTACGTTCTCGATGTGTTCTCCGTAACTATATCCATTGCTGCTGCCATTATCGCATGGTGTCAAGGGTGGAGTAGTGGTAGAAAGAGTGTTGACGAACGTATTATCGGGTTTGGCAGGAGGAAGCAGATATGGCGAGATAAGGGAAGGAGTCGAATAATCATCGTAGGGAAACGATGGCTGTTGTGTTATTATTGGAGATGTAACGGATAAACAGCTAAAGGATTGTTGTGTTGAAGAGATTGGTACGTCCGAACATTGTGACGGATAAACTGGAGAAAGAAGGATGGGGTTGGAAGATGATGATGTGGCATGGCTGGCTGCGGGATGAAGATTAGTGTCAAGTGTGGGATTGAACAAAACGGTCGATGGCGTTGTGGTTGTGGTAGTGGTAGTGGTTGTGGTTGTGGTAGTGACAGTGGCGGAGGTGGTAGCAGTTGTTGGGTAAAAATCATCATAAAGACTCAATTTATTAGTATCGTCCGAGATTGTGTCACCAGCATTTGTGTCATTATGATTTGCGTAGTCATTGTTTGCAGTATTGTTTTCCTTGTTTGTTCGATTAATTATAATAGGATTACTAATAACACCGGCATTTTCTCTCTTTTTGCTCTCCTTTCTGCATTTTTTCTTTCTAATCCTTTCTTTTTTCTTAGGAGAAAATTTGTAATTTGGATATGTACGCTTGTGCCACTTTTCTGCTTCTCTCTGCAGATAGATGAAATATCTTTTTGTTTGTCCTGGAAGTTTATTCCATGCCTCGGTGGCCATTTTAGTATAACAAGTGGTCGACAATCGCTCGTCTGGATGTTCTAATTTGTATCTGGCTTCGAAATCTTTACGGAATATCATGAATTGATTTAACGGACGCGGTATTTTATGTTTTGCAGCTCTTTTGCCTTTGGCTAAGATTTTTTCAAAGGGTAGAGTGAGGATATATGGCGGGTTATGTTCGAACAGAAGCTCTTCTGCACGGTAGCTTTCAAGTTGAAACACTTGGGTGCCATCTGGAGATATGTTATCGGTAGTAGTCGAGGAATCGAATAGTGGATAGGGATTGAAAGAGGGTGTTACTTTTGTTCGTATCATTGCGCTCTGTGTACGTATGATGTATGTATGTATGTATATAAAGTGCGTATAATATAAACGTCAAAGTGTAAACGATTGTAGTCGACAATGTGTATACGTGATCTGATTTCCCTCTCAAAGATCGACTCTTTAACTGATTTTCTGTCGATCTTAAAAGGCTTTATATGATGTGATGGGTTGATTTGACTCGTCTTCACCAAAGTGAGTTGCTATGTTCTCCAAATACCTGGATGGGTCTTTGATGGACGTGCTCGACGACTCTTTTATAACAAACATCAATCCGAAAATTCGAGACGCTTACAGAGTCCCTGTTTCAATGTTTCGGCAGCTGCTGTCGTTTAATTGCCTTTTGAAATCGTAAAGGCTGCTTTACCAGGCCTTTGTTTGTAGACACATGCAGAATTTTATTGGATGCGTGTGGAGTTGTCTGCTTTGAAACCAAAGCAATAACAATGTCGGATGTTACACCAAGTGTCGATCAAAAGAATTGTTATCGCACAATATGATCTTTGCATAATAGTAACGGCATGTTTAATGTTTGTTTGAGAACTTTATATGACCATGAATCGATTATAACGCATCACTTGTCTATAAATAACCAATACTTTACTGATCTCGGATATTATAACACATTACTATAAGTGCTAATGTCTGATCACTATACCAATTACGTACACACTGGCAATGAGGGTCGGAATTGGAAAAAAGGCCTCGTATATTCTATTCTCTACCAAGGATAAGCATGTTTGACGTTTTAATCTATTTTTAGGATTGTTCCTTATTTTGACATGTCCCTGTCTGACAACACCTTAACGTCAGAGAGGATTAACATTCTCTTTCCTGAAACAACGTTTGCGATCACACTTTTTTCAATCCTCATGTCAAACTTGGACACAACATAAACATAAAAACTGTGGGCAATTATAAATCATATGGTCATCTATTGTATTGTATTGTATGCCACGATCAAATTATCTGGCAGATTTATATTTGTGTACATTGCACTAAGACTATTTCTCACGTGCATGCAATGATTTACTTTTGGAATGAATGCCCACAGACAACGATTTACATGAACAAATATAATCACCTCTTTATTCCTTAAACAGTGTTTGTCTCCGAGCTTGAGTCACCAGCGTGTTTGTAACCATTATATATTACTAAGCATACATTTTCTTATAGCGATGGGCGGTTTTTTATTCAAAAACTTCGCTATGTATGAATTATACAAATCACGTGTATGTATCACAGTATTAACGCAGTGATCCCAAGCCATCAGTTTAATGGATGTGATATTCGCATCGTAAAGTAAACTAATCGCAAGTGTTTCGCAGTGTTTCAAGGCCTTTACATTTTTTAACGCTATCACTGATGGATGGATACATAATAAAGATGGTTTTTTAATCGTGATCTAATCCCAAGTAAAAGTGATATCAGCGTTGAAATTTTAATCATTATTCAGCAGACAAGTTAAAGTGTCATTTGGTAGTCGTAATTACTTGTTTAATACAGTATAATATCCATTTAATACAATATACGTTTAATAAAACTATACACACGCATTTAATATACCGTATGGTTTATTACAGCGTATTATTCTTATATTTTGGTTTTAACTTCAAATAAGTTTAGCAAAGATCGTACCAAATTGTGTTGTAAGGGCTTTGTTAGTAAAAAGCAGTTCATTATTGGTTATCGAGCGGTCTAGATTTAATTTAGCTAAAACTCGTGGTATGTATAAAAACAGCTTTATAGAAAAAAGAGTTGAAAATCTACGGTTAAAAATTTAATTCAAATCTTATAAGCCAGAGATGTAAATTGGTTTTCGGGTTTAAGAAATTTCTTATTTGTCGTTTATGTTTAATAATGTATGAATAATGAGTTTTTCGAATAAGTTCTATGTCGTGTAATATCCTTTGTACACGTCATATCATATTAGACGGACATGCAACATTCGATTTCTTAGCCATCCGAAACGTGCATTTTTGTGAACGTTTTAGTACCAGATGTACAACCGTTTACTCTGAAAACTACTAGAACATATGACACTTGTCTAAACCGTTATATTGTTCTGCGGTTGGAATGGTAAAGTCTTTGTCTTAAAGATTTAACGTTAAGAATCAAATTACACATTGAGTTGGGTAATTCAGTAGACGAATTGTAATCACGCGAATCTCAAATAATTAATAAATTCTTTGACTTTTTCTTTTTGCTTTATGGTTTATCTGGGTTTTTATTGCATTACGCACTTTGTAAACGAAAAATGTTTAGTATTAACGTTGATATCCTTTCTGTTGGTATACGCTCCGAGTTTTGTAGCATATATGGTTTTAGTTATTCTGTAGAATCTAAATATCAAAAGAATATTATTGTACATTAATTTCTGTATCAACATTACAAACAACTGGCTATTGGGCTCTTTCACTTTAACAATTCTTTACCACAGAACGCACAGAAATTGTAATATGAAACAAGCGTGTAAACGAGTATGGTTATACAGAACAATAATCACAGATTCTAACAATTTTCCAAATGGGCTCGATAATAATAAATACAATGTCTGTGAATCGATAACTGATTAACAATCAAGAATTGAGCAATTTGAGATGCACATGTGTTCAAAGAACAGCTTTTAGGAAGACACCTGGCTAGTACTATTAAACCAAACGTCAATAAGCGATTATTTTACATTAATAGCTGCAACAATCGGAGTCCGAGCATTCTTTCGAAACACTATGCGATAGTAAACAATCTGCTTCGCAGAAGCGCATAACCAGAATAGCTGAGAAAATTAAATAATTACCCGGCATATTCAAAGAGATGTACAGGAGGATATTTGACACGAGGAGACATACGTATTAATATCGTCTCATTAACAAAGATAACGAAGAGAAATTAGAAAGAGTACCTTGGAAAATTCCTGACTAAACCGGATAAGTGAATTTAGTCCTATTATTCTCAGTAGTGTTTACAAATTTTACATTTTATGCTTTTAGAAAATAATCTCTTGACAAAACCATCGGGTAAGCCGCATAAATAGACCATTTTTCCTAGTATCGCTTACTCATTTTTTTGTCTCAAATGGTAACTGAAGCCATTTGTGAGATAAGAAGATTTTGTAATTAAAAAACTATCAATTCAATTAACATAAATTCTACTTCAAATACTCGACAAGCAGTATGAGGGCCAAAGGATTGGAATTAACAGACAAGCAGAGTCCGCGAACCAATTACGCGTTCTAAAGCAATATCCGACTTCAGTTCTGACTGATAGGAGTAGTCAAAGATATGAAAATACTAGCTTTTGTCGGTAATGAGACAGGGACAAAAATTGATAATTTCATTAATACGAGAAGTTAGCGTTAGCGTTGCGTTGCTAATTTTAGCTTCTTTGTCATAGTGCTTATCAGTTTCATTGTTGTCTTGTTGTTAAGCGCAGAATTCTAGAAAAGCTTGCATTATTAAATAGAGGGAACACTTTATAAGCATAAGTTGACACTAGTACGTACACACTGGCAAAACTTTCCTATTCTACGTGGCATAATACAAACTCACAACGGCATCAAATAATTGCGTTTTGCCAGACGTCGCCAATTGCTTAATTTTATTCAATGAGCTAACCGAATTGCTTTAACTATTTATTTTAGAAACTTACGGTATGTCAACATTTCTCTTCTTAAATTAACTTAACGATATTTTCTACGAGTCTAATTCAAAGACTGTTAGTGACCATGCATAGTCTTTGGACAAAGAGAAAATAACGGTTTCCTAATATTTTATCGCAAATTTAGAAACCTATATCGTTTTTGGTAATGCACATCATAGTACATAGTCAAACTCGAAAAATAAGATAAATTCACTCTGAGATAAAGAATTTACCCGCCTAAATTTTTAATAATCCTCGATAAAATAAAACCTCTATAGGTTAAACCATTCCCCCAGCCCGTCGACTTTATTATATCGAGTTTGACTGTGTACATATTTGCATCGACAATCTATTTCAACTTAAAACTATTATTATTATGTTCTTGGCTTTTAATATAAATGATCACATGTCAATCGATAAAGGCACCTTCTTCTGGTTTAATTGGGCCGCCTTTTCCTTTCCGTTGACTCTTTCACTTGCTGGATTTCTTTCTTTACGTTCTATATGCCTATTTTGATTAAAGATCTGTCGCAATACTATAGAATAATACACGATAATCCCATTCAAATAAATGACCTCTCTTAAGCATCAGGTCCAAGTTTCACCGTTAAATAGCCACTCTCGAATTCAATCAAGGACAGTCATTCTCAATGAATAATGTCTAGACGTTCAAGTAGATTCTACATCAATAAAAAATTATATATAAAGACAGTCACTCTTGAGCAATGCTAAGCATGTAATATAATATTTAGAAGTAACGTCTAAACTTATCCACTCTAAAAATGACTGTTATACAGTATGCAATTGACGAGTTAATCAGCGTTAAGATAGTGACAACCTGATGACATTTATACGAGTTGTTCATTCATCGTAATCAGCCAAAAAGTTTCATATTTCAACATCTACACTCATCCTATGTCAAAAGTTTGCACTCGAGTATTGTCCCCCCAATAGAGTATAGCAAAACTGTTCACAAAGAATTTCTACAAGACTGGTTCGGATCGCAATGAATGACTCAAAGCGTAATTTCTGTTTAAGAGCTCGCGATCGTATCACATAGAATGTGGATGTTTGTGGCTATAAAACTACCAGACATATCCAGTGCAGGCATTTAAACAGATTACCAACTTACAGTGGTTAGCAAACACCGAATGACGCATTATAGAACGCAACGGATTATAGAACGCAACGGATTATTGGGTGGTATTTTTGGCTTTACTTGTTTTCCTATTCTTATACTGAGAATTTGAAAAAAGAAACAATGGGAAGAATCACATTATGGTGTTTAGAAGTTTAGCCCCTGAAATTCACAGTGGTCAGTTGGTCTGGCAATTAATAATTTACTGCTGTTCGATCTCAAATTATCGATGAAAAGTCGTACCCAGATCAAAGTCTGGTGACCTTGGGATGGGGGGCTGTGTATAAACTTAAATCTGCTGGTCCAAGTTATGACTAGTAAAGTATAACAAAAAATTGTGGTCTCTATTGTTTATACGTACTACGAAAGGTTACAATGATTTGTACTGTATTGATTGTATTCTTTTTGAAGAAATAGTGTGACTTTTAAATTAGTTATTGCGACGAAGGGCAGTATCTGGTAGTTCGATGAAGTGACAGTATTATGTTACACATGA
The DNA here is from genome assembly GCA_910592205.1 of Paraglomus occultum. Lineage (NCBI taxonomy): Eukaryota > Fungi > Glomeromycota > Glomeromycetes > Paraglomerales > Paraglomeraceae > Paraglomus > Paraglomus occultum. The sequence continues at coordinate 17,125 of CAJVPJ010000299.1, read as the reverse complement.
TCTCATACGTTTTTAATAAGTGCAACATGAATACTACTTCACACTTCCGACTGCACCTATAAACAAGAACAAGACTGGATATGTTCTGAAAACTGCAACCAAATTAGTTTCAAAACGGTACAAAATCATTGTGATTTACATAGAAAATACAGGACAAACAATGATTTTCGGGGGGAAAAAGACTTTTCATAGTTTACTAGTGAATCGAGGATACTAGTACTTTTGGGCGGGGGAATGTATACATTCGTGTGAAACATTTCACTGTCGACTGCGAAACGGTTATTGTATACTATGATAAGCCGCACAAAATTGTTCGTAATGTAATATAGTATATGAATTAAAAAAAATCGGTCAATCTACCAAAAGAGCTCCCGTAGCAAAGTGGCAATGCGTCGTGCTTATAGGTATACAGCCTATACTTGAGCAACGCGAAGGTCGCGAGTTCGATCCTCGCCGGGAGCAATTTTTTTCCTACATGTACCCCACCTGAATAGGAAAGATGCTTTGCTTTGTTATTGTAAAGACGATCATGCGCATTAACAAGTTTAGCTTAATCAGGTCAAAAACCAGAAATTCCGTCTTTATTTGTTAATTGTTGTGAGTATGAAAAAAGTAGTGTAACTCACGTTCAACGCCATCAACAAAATCTGGTAAAGCAAGCCTTGGCAATGATGAGAGAATGTGATTGGATTATAAATATTTTCCCTCGCTATAATCTGAGAAGCCTAGAGAAGATGTGAATTACGCAATAGATGTGACACAGGCTGTGATTTTTAAGTGGGAACTATGATGTACATTACAGTAACTACCAGGAAATGTCACAAAACAAGGGACATGCTCCTGATTGTTATAGTTTGAATAAATTTAGATAAATTGTCATACTCGTGAATCATAGATTCAGCCACCATAATCACAATTGAAGTGTTTGAAGTATTTTTAGTCAGTGTCCAACAAAGGAATAATGTAAATGGCTTGGCATGAATACAGCCATAATCATTATAAGATTGGACAGTTTTCTATTAATACTCGAACAAATTCTAATATTCCAAGATCTATTACAAGTCAGATTTAGCTTTGAATTTTAAAAACATGACAACTTTATATAACAAACGCTGTATAATAAGCAAACGATACAATACAATTGTTGATGAGACATGTCCATGCGCAGCTTACAAACAGTGAGTCGATCAGAGTCATGAAAAGAGAGAAGACGGAATCCGAAATTCTCTGCAAGGTGCACACACGATGATGAGCTTATTAGCATGTAGGTTTATCGGGTTTAGTCAAGATCATTTAGTTCAAATGTTGGTTAGCAAAGATTGGTGACATGATGTATATTACGAACAAATATTTGTATTACTGCTGTACTTCCCATTTAATAATAAACAGTAGGAATAATCGGGAAAAAAAAGGAGAACTGTGCACAAAATCGTGTGAGCCCTACGAAAGTCTAATCCTCCACCACCACCAACCCCCCATCATCAATAAAAAGCTATCATCCCCTTTTTAAACGAAAAAAAATATTTTCTCATTACCAAGATTACGCTCTCTTGGACCTTTCTTTAAAAGTTTCACCGCTTTTTCGTTACGCCACCATTACAGCATCACACAGTATTTTTGCTGTCCAACCAAAACGGCTAAGAATTCATTCATCTGTCACAGGCTATTTTTAAAATTCAAACAAAGCGCAGAACATTTGAAAGGAACAATCACGTTGTTTCGAATATAATAACACATACCTTCCCCCAAACGAGTCTGAATATATTTGTAAAAAAGTGTGTTGACAAATATTTTTTTGCCAATCAGTAAACACCACAGATAAAAAAGAAGCTTAGTGTCGAGTAATAAATAACATTCTTGACCTGCTTGGGACACGCAATAACAGTACAAGTGGTGTCACTCTCTGATATATAAATAAATACATACATATCGAACACAACCACCACAGACAAAAATCAGTCCACCCCTTCTCAACAGTCTCTTAATTATATATATAACAAAAAGACTTTGTCAATGGCTAGTCTCTTTCGGAGAAATACAACAACTTCTGCACCAAAGAAGGACGAAGAATTCAGCGACTATGCGACAGTTATCAGCCACGAGGTAAGAGGGGTCGCTACTCATTCTGACTGAAACCTCGGCCTGTTGAAACACTCGGCTAAATCTTGTTTGTTTGCTCGTCCGTAGAGTGATCCCAGAAAGCTCAAAGAATATATTGGACGTCTGTACAAGGCATTTAAAGACAAAGTACGTATTCGATATAAAAGGATGTGAAAACATGTACCGTCATGAGTTGATGATGTCAATGTTGCTAACCCGAGTTTGTTCTGTTCATCCCCATTGGATAATCCAAACCGACTAGTCGAGAAGCCTTCGATCTGCATATTCAAAACTCGATAATTTGAACGCGGAAATATTACAAGAAAAGACACGTCTCAATGATATCGAAGATGAGAACAAGTCACTTCGAGGTATTTATAAAGAATGTTTATAGAATGCATGTCCTTGCCATGACGAATTTTTAACAGGGTTTTTTTACGTTTCAAAAAAAATAAAGATCAAATGAAAGAATTAGCCAATCAAGTGGTATCGAAAGAAGAACAGTTCAGCGAGTGGCAAGCCAAGGTAAAAAATGGAGAAATACAGCCGTGACGCATTCAATCAGCCAACCTCGCTACATTCCAGTCCCCGAATCTCCACAACATATACACTAACCCGTCCCCCCTTTCCCTGTTTTTTGTTTTCAGATTGTAGAGCATACGGAACAAGAGCGTGAGCTTTTCGAAGAAGAAAACGAAGTACAATCTGCACGATATGAAACTCGTATCGCTGAACTCGAAGATGCACTTCAAGTTGCTAATGATGAGCTTGCACGATTAACGGCACGTGTGCGCGAGTTGATTGATGCTGCAAGTGAGGATAGTCGGAGCTCGTTTAGTTATGATTCGCGAGTCAGTGAGCAGGTATGTGTTGCGTGATAGAATATGCAAAACACGGGAATAGAGAGACTAGTTTACAATTATTTAACAAGAGAGGGTGATATAGATACATAGTGTTCTTATAATGCTAAATTATTGGTTTTGGGCTATTTGTAATGCTTGTGTGATTTAACAGACAAAAACGCTTGCTGATGGTGAGAAGCACGAATTGACGCAACAGATTATCGAAATTACCGAACGCCGAATGAGTTTACAAACCGAAGTCTCGTTACTTGAAGAAGAGAATCACGAATTAAGGGTAAGTGTACAAGATATGATAACCTGATTGTTGGTTTTTTTTTTCCCTTTTCTCCCCCTCATATTAATTTGCCATTCCTCCCAGGCCCAATACCGAGAAATACAACGTGAAAATGTCACGCTTCGACGTGAAAATGAAGAACTCAAGCAACAGATTGGAAAGCGTGCATTTATGAAGTCATTGGAGAGTGTGAATCTTGATGATGACTAACAAACTCTTCTTGGCTTACATATTGTAGTATTATTATTCATTTATTCAACAAAACAAAAAACGATATTCGTAGTCTTATCTTCTTAACCAATGTAAATTTACCAATTCGCAGCGAGAAACATATATCCAATCAATCACCTAATATGTCGTCTTGGGATGGGGGAAAGAGGTGGTGATTATTATCTCTTCTCTGGGAAGAAGAAGAATTAGAGTTTCAAGTATAACATATCAACTGATTTGTTTCTCTTTTGTAACTATACTATCACTCTATTCATCGATGTATCCATATATATACTTTATGGGTTTTATTATTCTTTTACTTGTAGCCCTCGTTGGCTTATAGATTCATGTGTTATTATTTTTTTTTCAAGTCCTTACTTTGTAAGTGTTTTGGGTTGCTGGTCATACGCGATCACTTTCAACAGTGAGATTTGATAACAAAGTTGGTTCTTTTTTTAGTACAGTTTTTTTATACGTTTTATTGGCAAACATATATATGTTCATATTAATTCTAGCATACGTGTAAAGCAGAGACATGATATTATACGTGTATGGATGTTTTGGCCCACACACACATATACGAATTATCCCAACTAAAAAGCAAGTGTTAGTAAGACATTGTTGTTTCGAAGGGTTTAGCGTGAAATGTTCCGCATCTGCATGTGTTACTTGGAATGTACGAATAAAGAACGACATGAATTTATGTAACAAAGACAAATGAGTACGTTCTTTACACAAGTCGAACTACAAGACCTCCGTAATTCTAAGGGGGACGGCGAGCGATAAGTAATATGTCATACGACACACACGGAAACATCCTTGGTATTCGAAAATCAATCGTTGGAAATTCCATCAATCTGAAATCTTGTTTGTCACAAGAACGAGAAGGGGAAAAAGGGAGCGGCGAGGGGGGCGAGTTTCTCGAATAAATTAAAGATCATTTTAACGGTATTCATCTTATAGAACAACTTTATTGTGGCAGCGGCCCCTGCTTTCATTCGAAGCATGAGCACATGCTTGTTCTTTCTCTCTTTCATCTTGCATATTAATACATCGCTTGCGTCTAAAAAAAATCATCCAATTTGGTTGGCCGAACGTGTTATTTTAGAGTTTGCGTATTTTCTGTTTGAGATATAAACTGTTCACTTACAATATAACAAACCAGGGCCAAGAAGGAGAGAAACCCGAAAAAAAGGGCATCGCTTTTTCCAAAATAAAATTCAATATATGCAATGTCCTTTGATGTATGCCGTGTTTGGTGATAGTCCTGTTGTTGACACTCTTACATGCACTGTAATTTAAGTCGTTTCTTAATTAGGTTGTTATAATTAGCAAAGTGATGAATTTTAAATAGTCAGTTGACTTAAAAATCGGTAAAAAGCGGAAACTGATAAATTGCCGACAATTCTATGAAATCTCGGCATAATAATAAGACGTTATAATAACTAGCCTTTTTAATTTACTACAGCATTCTCTTTACATACTGTACTTGCCAGTTTGGTTAAAACACGTGCAACACATCGTGTACTTTGACAAGGACAAACTGCCTTTTCGTTTATGCAATTTTTTAAATTGATTGTATACGCTGCTATCCATTAGAATGTCTCGCGTATTGGTGAAAACAGTCTGTTGATTTTGATATCCGGTCTCTACCGTTGATGCTGCTATACTAACTATATTGGCTGACTAACGCAGATAATACAAAAGATGCTGTCGATAATAGCTTTTAGGTAATACCAAGATTGGACGTGTCAATTTCGTTATCTGTATCTTACGCAAAGCTTAATTGATTATCCTTATTCGAATATCTCTTCGCCGTAACGAGTAGAGTCACATGTGTATACACTCAATTTGTGCCCTGTCAAGACCATTAAACATAGAAACACACGGGTAATGTTACTATTAATACGCAACTATTATTATAAATTTGGTAATGGGGTTATTTCGTAATCCCAGTAAAGCAATAATGATACACGCCCGACAAATTAGTATATTCGTACCCATACCGTTAGCTCGTATTTATCCAAATTACGCAATGCTAATTATCAAAATTGTGGAATAAGAATTTATACACATATTACGCGTTTTCAAATATATCAATACAAGTACAGACGTTTATAACATATTTATTATATCACGCCTGTAATTTAAATTTACTGTTTTACTTTTTATAGCACCAGCAAGGTGACTTATGACGTGATATTCAAAAAAGGTAATATTTTTATGCTTGGCATAAATCGACTAGATACTTGAATACGCAATCTGGAACATTACAGAACAGAATTACATGGGTGACGGTTTTTTTGTAATTACCTTTTTTTCTTAGTATCACGCTGTACTGTTACTGTATCTTACCCCAACAAACAATGGGGGCATCAAATATATTTAGCAATTGTGTAGCAATTAGAGAAATAACTATTAATAGAAAAGCTTTATAGGGAAACCCATTAATTTGTTTAACGAGTTTACAAAGTTGAATAAAGCTTGTAATTCTCAATTCTTAATTTAGAAAAAAAACACGAAAATCCGTGTGTCTTGCATTTTTCAAACATATCATCATTGTGCCGACGACACGCCTTTTGTACAAGTCGTTTAATTTGTTGAAAAATGCGTACCCAAACAGGTTATTTTATCCCTAAATACATTTCGTATGTCCGAGATTATCGTTATCATGGAAAGGGTCGGGCTGTTCTGTTCGTGTAACGCCGTAATTTAGGCAAAAGTGCTATTATTGCATAATCGATTGTTGTCATTATTGTTACTACATTGACAAATTTTTATGTCATCCCAAACACAATCTACAGACAGTCTGTGGTAATTTAGCGGTTCGGTATTGTTATCGTTAGTCAGTCGATAAGCACATATCGAAAGCAGTTAGTATTAGTTACATAATTCGTATTAGGAAATTGTGCTACATGTATGGATAAGTGTGACTTTTATCTTACACATTCATCTCCTGAATAATAAAGACCAAATGAACTTGTCATACATAAACCGGGGATACACTGGTCCCCAGTAATAAAATCATCGAGCACTACCAATTAATCTGTAATTAATTCTCGTTCAATTCCGTTTGGGTAATTATAAATTGTGATCTCAGTAATCATATACCAAATCAAAGTGAAAAAAAAACAACGCGACACGTACAACAATAATTAAGAAAACACACAATGAGATACCGGATTTTTGTAATTATGATCAGAAACATTGTTGAGTTTAAAAAAAAATTGAAATTAAATGAGTATTTTTTTTGTTGAAAAATGACATTTTACATAGTTCTTGATACACATAAATAAAATACACGTGATGCATGTCTAGCATGAAAAGAGAAAGGAAAAACGAAATAATAATTAAACAAGAAAACCAAAGCCAGCAGCCAATGTCACCATCAAAAAAAAAAAAGTGAATGAATTATGTGGCTCGGGTGTAGGTGACAAGTTTGGATCGATCAATAATTTAGAACCATTCGCTGCACCATCTAGAAAGTTCATTGCCTTATTATCAATTGCATTCCATCCAACACATTGAAAGATGTAATCGAACGAACATGCAAATAAATAAACAAAATAGTATAAATAGATTAAATCAAATTATTTCTTCGCGCGCGCCCATCTTACTACTAATTAACCTCATTTCTTTCTAATTCTAAATTAAAAATCCCTTACAATAGTTCTTTCATCGCGTCAAAAAAGAGTGTCAAATATCCATGTTCATTTGTAAACAGCCTTTTCTTTTCCTTCTTCTTCTTCTTCTTCTTCTTCTTCTTCTTCCTCATCCCAGTTATTTGTCATCGCTTTCAAGTTCTCCTCGAGCCAACAGATCCTTTGCATCCATAGTTTCAATTCGTGCCTGCTTTCTCGAAACACTTTGTAACCCAGTACCTTCCTCTGCCAACTCTTTTTTCATCAACTCTTTGGCTTCTCTTCTCAACCTCTTTTCCTCCTCTGTCAATGTCTCTTCATCATCATCCTCATCTTCGTCAACATCAGCTCCCCATTCTGGTTTTCTTAATCCATGTCTGAACGCATCGGACAAAAACGCTGCCTCGGATACCGATAATGCACCAGTAGAACTCACAGAAGAGAATGTGAGGCTCGGAATTCCCGTTAGACTCGATCGTGATGGTGACGATAGCGATATCCTTTGGGCTATATTCGGTTGGCTTTCTTTCTTTGATAACGGTGTGACCGAGGAGATCGAGGCTACGTCGACGGGTGATTCCAGGTCGCGTGAATCCTTGTATTTGCTGACCATTGGCGTTGCAGAGGACGTGGAAAGCGTGGACATGGATTTATTTGGTCGCGCTTTACGGCTCCGTGCTGCCATTACTAGTGCTATTATTGCTACAAGTGCTGTTATTATTGCTACGCAGACTATTGCTATGAGTGGTGGCGTGAATGTGGTGCTGTCGTCATTTGACGATACAACTGTGGTTGTGGATGGCGAAACATCGGTACTTGATGCGGGAGCTGGGACAGTTGCCGCAGCACTCGGTTCAGCAGCTGGTTCTGGGGAGAGAGAGAGAGAGAGAGATGAAAAGAGTGTGAATATACGTAAGAAAACAAAGAAACAAGCATGACGATGATCTGTGACTTTAAACTCGCTCTATCACGTACTCGTTTTCGCTCAACTATTCGTCACATCATCACTCGTCACTTTTCCCCCATCCGTTTTCTACCTCTCGCCGCGTTCGCGATACTTACCAATGATGTGAAATACTGGACCTTGTGGCGCGTCAAAAGGAGATGAACCGGAAGCCCCAACTTTAAAAAAGAAATCCACAGTCTTTGGTTGCGGACCAGGCGCAGAGGGGAACCATGATAAATCCATTTTGATTGGCAATATCTGCATGTTGTTATCTACAGCCATATCGCTATATACCAATGCAAAGTCGTTATTCCGATATAAATACACGTCTACTTGTCCTTTTGTTTTGATCACAACATCTTGGGTATTCCATGCGAATTTTATTGTTGCATTATTATCCGCGGAATATGTATATGTATCGTTTGCCGCTGGTATGCAATAGAGATCACCATTACCCTTACTACAGAGCGGTGCTGCTTTTATTTCGTGTAAAGAAAGCAAAGTTGTTAGTAAACTGTATAAGACTGTTTGGGGGAGGTAAGGTTTTCGGGTACCGTTCTAAAACTCTGTTTATCAAAACTCTGTTTATCAAGGTTCTGTTCTGATTCTTTCTAATCATAAATATGCGTTTTACGTACTTGCTTGTCTCCTGTATATAATATTTGACTCGGGCGTGGCCCTAACGACGAGTAGGGTTGTTATTAGGAATAATGATAGTATTCCTCTTGTCATGAGTATTTGTAGAATTTTTGACGTTGTTAAAGTGTAAGAAGGTAGTAAAAATGTCCATGTATTCGCCATAAAGCAGCATTTAAGGGATAGATTGGAATGGATATTTGATTGGTGCGCCAAATTAGTCTAAGCAAGCGGGACTTAGCCCTGTTTAAGAAACGGGGCAACACGTATCTGCTAAATTTGAGCAAAATGAAGAACTAGTCGATAAATGAAAGGGGGATGTGCCGTGTGAGCGATCGTAATAATTGGGGAACATTGATTGTATATAAGGCAGATTTCAACGTATGTAACATTATAATATGATGTAATGTATATTGTGGATTATATTTAACTTGCTTGTTTGGTGTCCCATTTGCTATTTTTAATTACTAGTGTCATACGACCTATTTATTGTGAAAAATGCAGTTTTTCTGACCAATAAAATAAAAGGTTGCAATGTTATCATTCTTTAGATTCTATTAGTTGATATGATGCAAGCCGAGGTACTGCCATACAGGATAACGTTTTCCGTTTTCCTACGCCTCAGCACCCATAATAGTACAATAGTATGGTTAATATGTGCGGCAGTTATTTCTATTTGTGTTACATTGTGAAAACCCAAAATTTTTGTTGCTGGTTAGTTCGAGATTGTTTGCTTTGTGTATGGACGCTCAAACTGCTTTATGGGGAAATTACTCGTCGCAGTGTAATTGATTATTTGTATCATGGGGACAATTGAGGCTAGTGCGCTGATTGAGGTGCTAACCATTATAATACGTCGTGAGATAATGAAAGAGAAGGAATTATAGACCCCCCGATACTAATTAATCACGAAAACGATAGGAGAGGGGAATTAAAGTTTCACGATGAATAATAACTGACTAATGGCCTGGCCATACGCTATTAATTACCATTCTCTTTTTTTCATGCCAGAATTAAACCAAATGAAATAGTACGTAAGCCCTAAACAACTATTTTCAAAGCAGGCCTCTGGCTGACCATATTCACATGTCTATTACGTTAATAATCGTCATTTACGCTTAAAATGAATTTAAAGTGGTCTGACCTTGTCTGATTTTATTATTGCTACGTTTTCTCTCTCCCCATTCAAGAAACGTGCTAAAAGCGAGTAAACTTGTAATCCTCCTCAACTTTATTATCATGTTGCACCAGTGTCCTCGAACGATGCGCCCGTATGCGTTATTGTTATGTTGACCATTGTTATTAATGGGCCGTATGTTGTTAATAATAGCTTTTGGTAGGTATTTTTCAATTTTTTCCGGATGACAAGTCAAACATACATACGTACCTGCCCATTGGGCAATCATAGCTTGATAACTATAGTCTTTTCTTGGCATTGTTGAAATGTGCGATGGCTATCAAATACCGCTACGATTGAGTCTCATCGTATAAAAAAGAAGGATCACGATGTTGCTTCAAACTATACCATGTAGTGTTACATAACGTTCAGGGGGAGCGCTCCGGTCCAAATGTCAATCATCCGAACATCTTATGATCGAGAGCATGTCTTTAATATGCTCATTCGACAACCGTCTGTTGAGCGACACATTTCTGAGCGATCTGTTTTTTTTTAAAATGGTGGTGTTATTAATTACGCAAGTAACTGTTGTATCTCGATTGGAGAACTGTCTCGGTTCTAGTTGGAATTTATTAACCTTTTATTACTAGGAACCATCGCATCGAATGTTTGTAACTTATCTATGCACATTAATTAAATAATTGCAGAATGACTAATTATTAAAGATTTGCCTACTACATAATTTGTAATTATTACTCGCTTATCAACAAAACAATACTAATCGCTCCTCTTCTATACAGTCTTTGTTTTGATATACAATCTGTATGGTTTATGATTTACGTAAATAATAATATGCCAGTCTTGCATGATACATAAATTAATAATAATTATTATAGTAATGCGGTTTTTTGAACCTGTCTTTAAAAAAAAAGTTGCCACATTAAATACGAGTATATTTGCGAAAACTTTCACGTTCTTTTCTTGTCAGCTTGTTATCACAATAACAAACGCATTACTATACAAAGCTCGTGATAGTATCGGCGACTTAAAAATAACTTTACTAAAAATACAAAGTGTGGTTAAAAAATAGACATGTCCAACCCCTTGTTTCACAAAAGTAGACTATTGAACGGAGCACACACACAAACGTATCTCTGGCTGATAAATCTCAAGTCTAATCTCTAAACAACAACTAATCAGCTTACAAAGAAATCTTTGTTTAGTCTATTACCTAAACGGGGAAACACGCCTGATAGAAAACTGCATCCTTATCGACAAACCTTGAAATATCTAGTTGTTCTAGTCGGATGACTTTGTAAGATTGATTGTTCAGCTATATCGATCGAGGGGTGTGGCACAGAGAAATAAACTTTATTCATGCCTAATTGTTCAAGTGCGAAACTTTGATAATGACCAAGCAAAACTTTTTATCGACAATACTTTTGCATGTTCTTTGTAGTCTATAAGAACAACAGCAAGGTTACTTTTGTTAAATAATACAAAAGCAATATTTTATAAACCTTAAACGTTTTATTCGTTTAATTGTTTCAGTCAGCCGTCATTATTGACATTTTTGCTTCCCATAGTAAAGTGTTATTTTAAGTCACAGCAACACTAAACAGAAAACATCTGAAACTTGCGCTTGCGCTTGATACCTTTCTTTGGTAAGAAAAAAGAACGTAACTTTTAAATTAAAAAAGTACATACGTCAACCATTAGCCTTAATTAGAGAATTATACGTTGACGCACGCCAAATGTTCACCATGTCTGGTTTTGTTGCAAAATGCCTATATGTTCATATGGGGCATAGTGCGACAAAACCAGACAAAATGAACAATAAATGAGGAAATTATGATGTACCAGTGTGACTGATGACATTTTGAAAAGTACTAATGCTGCTCATTCACAACCTATTATTATGGACTTGTTAATTTTAATCTTCACTTTATCATACATAAATATAAACCATAACATAATCGAATTATATTTATATCTATATAAAAAATATTAATGGGAAATTCATTTATATCAAATTCACTATGGAACCAAAAAATTACAGCACTATTGGAAGTATTTTAGAAAAAGCTCAAGGGGAGAAAAATTGTACTTTACTTTTAAAATCAATGATACCCAAACTCTTCAATAAAGAAAAATTACTTATTATGAGAAGAATGAAAATAAAAACTAATGAGCATTCACTTATGATGAACAAAAAAAAATAATAACTGATATGGGAAGACTGCAACAAAACCAGAAAAAGTGAACAAATAATGCCACAAGTCTCACTCTCTTGGCTACAATCAACCCTCCATTCAAGCATCCTCCATACACGCATGCCATGGCTTATTCCCAAGATTTAAGATCAGAGATTAAGAAATCGATGCACACTCTCCATAGACGTGCACCTTCCATATTCTGCATTGCACAGTTTTTTCAATTCCCACTACTACTACTTTCCATCCGTTAACAAATTTTTCAACTGTCTTATCTGCTCACTTGTGTTCTCTTGTTGTAACAAAATGCCATCATACATTTTCAATACACTGCTGGCATTTACAATAGAAATCTCAGTACTAGTACTGTCATCCATTCTTCATCATTTACCTCATCAATATCTTCTTTAAACGACTACCACGGTGTTTATAGATTTAACGTTTTCTCTGTTTATATTAATCAGCCTACAACTTAAATTGCAATAAACAAAAAATTCAATCGACTTGTCCACAAAAAATGTACCTTATTCAGTAAAGTCTTGCGAAGCAGATTTAGCATTGCTAGTTAGTGCATTAATATAAATAGTTTAACTGAATGTATTATCTTCTAAAACCTTATTAGGTTCAAACATATACTTGTATAACGTGAAAAAGCAGCTTTAGAGGTCCACCTTAGTTGCGCTAATAAAGACACGGAACTAAATGTATTATCTTCGATTACATAATTCGGTCATTTAAATGCAGGCTATTGTCGGCCGACTTATCGAGACTGACTGTGTAGTATTGGCATAGTCTTTATGTGCATAGCTTTCTCGTCTTAGGATTTGAATCGGCAAGCAGAATGAATAAGACTTCCCCTATGTTTCTGACATTACCGATATCTAACTCTCCACAGTATTATGAGATATCTTGTCGAGCAATGACAAGTTCATTTTCAAGTAACAAAGTGAAAAGAATTCAACGACTCCATATAATAACTGATATTTGTCAATCTTTAGTACATACGTATTCAGTCAGTTTTCATTGATCGAAGCATAACTTTTCGCGATATGACGGGACTATTCGCAATGACCTGATAATATTCTCTCCCATGTTTCCCCCACAAACACGCGATACATCTTATTTGCAATAAAAAGGCTGACAATAATATTCGTCCTCCCTGTTTAAACCTCTCTTTATTTATACTCGCCGGTATGATGCATAAACATTTGCACGTAGTAGTTAGCAGTAAACAAAAGAAAGATTGAAGGCTGTACAACAGACGTAGTAAATTATCATCCATTGACATGTGATAAATAAGAACATTACTTAGAATGGGTAAAATCGAGGGGTATCGGTATTTTTTCTGCAAATTAGAATGTGATCAACCTATTACTATTGGTACACTACATGTCGGATGCTGCATATTTAGCTTGCGAAATTGGACTTTCTTTGATTCAGTTAGTAGTATACAGTAGATAGCATATGCTCTCTCATGTACTAGTACTAGCTGTCTATGTCTAAAAACAGCTTTAGCAGTCTTCTGTAGTTGTCAATAAAGATCCTATAAAATGAAATTGGACTTTTCTGAAATACCAATATATTAACATACATCGTTGCATAATTTAATAATATTGATTTTCGATATCAATAGTACTAGTATACTTATACTGCTTATACAGAAATGGGAAAAGAGGTTCAACATGTGTTATACCACAAAGCAGCTGAACAAGGAGATGTCAGTGCTCAATATAATCTTGGTGTATGTTATGCCAATGGAACTGGAGTAGAAAAAAATGAACAAAAAGCAATTGAATGGTTTGAAAAAGCAGCTGAACAAGGATATGCCAATGCTCAATATAATCTTGGTGTATGTCATGAAGATGGCATTGGAGTAGAAAAGGATGAACAAAAAGCAGTTGAATGGTATGAAAAGGCAGCTGAACAAGGATGTGCCTATGCTCAATCTAATCTTGGTGTATGTTATGAAAATGGAACTGGAGTAGAAAAAGATGAACAAAAAGCAGTTGAATGGTACAAAAAAGCAGCTGAACAAGGAGATGCCAGTGCTCGATATAATCTTGGTGTATGTTATGTTAATGGAACTGGAGTAGAAAAGGATGAACAAAAAGCAGTTGAATGGTATGAAAAAGCAGCTGAACAAGGATATGCCAATGCTCAATATAATCTTGGTGTATGTCATGCTAATGGAACTGGAGTAGGAAAGGATGAACTAAAAGCAGTTGAATGGTTTGAAAAAGCAGCTAAACAGGGACATGCCAGTGCTCAGTTTAATCTTGGTGTTTGTTGTATCAATGGAACTGGAGTAGAAAAGGATGAACAAAAAACAGTTGAATGGTATGAAAAGGCAGCTGAACAGGGATGTGCCATTGCTCAATCTAATCTTGGTGTATGTTATGCCAATGGAACTAGAGTAGAAAAAAATGAACAAAAAGCAGTTAAGTGGTATAAGAAAGCAGCTGAACAAGGATATGCTGGTGCTCAATATAATCTTGGTGTATGTTATGCTAATGGAACTGGAGTAGAAAAGGATGAACTAAAAGCAGTTGAATGGTTTGAAAAAGCAACTAAACAGGGACATGCCAGTGCTCAATATAATCTTGGTTGATGTTATGCCAATGGAACTGGAGTAGAAAAAAATGAACAAAAAGCAGTTGAATGGTTTGAAAAAGCAGCTAAACAGGGAGATGTCCGTGCTCAATATAATCTTGGTTGGTGTTATAAACATGGAACTGGAGTAGAAAAAGATGAACAAAGAGCAGTTGAATGGTATGAAAAAGCAGCTAAACAAGGAGATGCCCATGCTCAATTTTATCTTGGTGTATGTTATGCTGATGGAACTGGAGCAGAAAAGGATGAACTAAAAGCAGTTGAATGGTATGAAAAAGCAGCAGAACGAGGGCATGCTATTGCTCAATTTTATCTTGGTGTGTGTTATGAATTTGGAACTGGGGTAGAAAAGGATGAACAAAAAGCAACTGAGTTATATCAGAGTGCAGTAAAACAGGCACATATGTCAATACAAGTTAAAAACAGTAGGCATATAGCAGTATTGGAGGAGAAAGATTTGACATTAATGAGGTAATTTACTTGTGTCAATTAGGAGCTAAAAAAAGAAATCCTTATGCACAATACATGCTTGGTCTGTATTATGAAAATGGGGTTGGGGTAGAAGCAAATATTAAAACGGCACTTGAATTCTATGAAAGAGCAGCTGAGCAAGAATATAGTAAAGCAAAAAGTAAGGTGTATACTTTTTATGAAAATGGGTCAGAAGTAAAGGAAAAAATAAGAGAGAAGATTGAGTTGTATAAAAAGTAGGTTTAATACATATCATTTGACATAATTTACAAAGATTCCATTTGCCAATACAAGTTATAAAATTTTGTGCTAATATTAAGAAGAATGGAAGAATTAATATTTATACTGAGCATTAAATAGCAACTTATTTAACTATTTATAATAATAATAATATCTCAATTACAGTATGTTCCGCATGGAATTGTCAAGCCAAGGTCATGCGAGAGCATATGACTATCAGCTTCAACCGTTTGTTCCTCCAAAACAAAGAAAAAAAACTTTCTCCGCTCTAATCTGATTATAATTAATCGTTGCCCCTCCCCACTATTACTATATCGAACGAAACTACACAATATAAATATAGCGATTTGTATATTTTCTGTATAAATACACTTATACGATTATAGAGCTAGTTTAATTAGGTGGAAAAAAAGTTTCCGATATTTTCCCATAATAACTGAAATTCACGATAGCGGAGATCCACTATAAAGAGCCATTGTGTATCATTTAAATGTTTCGCGTATTTTTTTTTTCATCAATAATATTCTCGCGTTTTAGTTTGTTCTTACTGCCACTAATAGATTTGTCTAGAAATTTTACTGATAGGGTACTAATTAACATTAGCTGTTCTAAATGTTTTCATATTAATATGCATGTAATTAACGTTAACTCAATTGCACAAAGGTCTAACCTCCGAAAATAAGCACATTTATTACTATAGTTAAAAGGGGGTGTGCTTATTTTCGGAACTGTACAGTCACGGGAGAGCGGATAACTACTGTCTCGGTTTGAGATCTAGCTGCGCCGTCGTAGGAGTGTGGCTCACCTCAGCGATAGCTAAAAGTAACAAACAGTCAGTGACCTTTTAATTAGGCTTTTACGTGCTGACGTATCGTATATGGATCGCATACACAAATTAACTATTCTCGAGAAACGAAACACCTATTCTCCACCGGAGGATTAATTTGGTAGTCTATAGTCGGGGTTTTAAATAAGAAATTGACGCGTTGAGAATGTAATAATTAATTATCGTAATGTCACTCAATCGATCACGGAACAAGTATTATGAAATATAACGGGTTATTCAGAAATAATTACTATATCAAAGTAAATGATACTCGTTTATTGATAAGAAATAAATATAAAGGAAATCGAGCGTCTTCCATATAAAGGAATTTAATATTGGCGAACACTGCGAACACACCGATGCTAAGTAAATTCTACGCTGCTTATTATTATATACTTTTCGGTCTGCTAATTGATATATTATTAGCATCGTTACCAATTCTAAATTACTAACCTGCTGTCCGTACTGTCGGAAATGTTGGTGACACCATATGATCCGCAGAAACAACGGTATTAATATAATATTGGTACGAAGAAATATTTATCGGCTTCTAAGAAACCATAATGTAGACAATATTTTATATCTGTCTTTCATGGATAAAATAAAAAACAGAAACACGATTTAACGTTTTGTTAATACTAGAAGTTATTTTTTCGCCATTAATGAATGAAATCGTTACAGACTTTGTAATAGTGTCACAATTTAAAGCGTCTTTGTTAAAATCGTCGTTTTAATAAAAAGTCATCTTTGTCGTCATCAAAATAAATACTTGAATTAAATAAAATCTTTATCGACTTTGTAATAGAATCACCGTTTAGTGCAGCGATGCTGCAAACAAGGTTGTTCCTTTCTGCAACAGCAAGAGACTTGTAAAACATATTAATGCACTAGATCAT
Organism: Paraglomus occultum; assembly: GCA_910592205.1. NCBI lineage: Eukaryota > Fungi > Glomeromycota > Glomeromycetes > Paraglomerales > Paraglomeraceae > Paraglomus > Paraglomus occultum. The sequence continues at coordinate 82 of CAJVPJ010000299.1, read as the reverse complement.
TACATTACAGTCGGACCCCGTTATACCGAAGGCACGGGGGAGTCATCTATGATTCGTTATAACGAGGAATTCGGTAAAACGA
>CAJVPJ010000298.1:0-29928 GCA_910592205.1 Paraglomus occultum | reverse complement strand
AGGCAAGACGACAATACAGAATATTATTTCCCAGTCAAAAAAATGGCTAGATATTGACATCAATACTGCTACTGCGCGGCCATTGAGAAATAAACCTCCAAAATGGCCAAGTTTAGAACAAGCGTTGTGGTTATGGACAACGAGTGTAATGCCTTGACAAAGTCATTATTGTTTCTTGAGCAACAACGTGATGATGGTATTGCCATTCGGGCGAATGATTTGTCAGTTATTTCTCGGCTAATTAATCAAGTTGCATGGCAGCGTAGGTCACAGTGTAAACAAACTTCTATTGAAAATTACGTAGATTTACATTTATAGGCAGTCGTGATGTTTATATATGTTATGAAATAAAATTCCGAGTACCATGTGTAACCAAAAATCGATAATTCGACTATCACGATAATTCGAACGGTGACCCCGGACCCGAGGGGGTCGAATTATAGGCAGTTGACTGTACTGCGGCAAACACAGCTGGTGCTCGGACATCAGCACTTACTCAATTTTTCAGCACATTGTATGCCAACGGTTTGCAAAGTATAGAGTTTTTCTTAACCGATAAGGATTGGGCGCAAATTAACGCCGCGCAACAAACTTGGCCTACAACAAAAATTCAGCTGTGCTATTGGCATTTACGAAGAGCCGTGAAAAAGAGACTTGCTGACAGCTCGGTTAACACAAATATTTATAATGCTGAATCTGCTAACCGAGAAGTAGATTTTGTCGATGTAAACTTTCATCCCTTCCCAAGAGACCAAAACACAGGCACTCGTTTATGTCAAAATTGCGACATACGTTTTTGTCCAAGGGAACTTCGTGAAACAATTTTAGAATTAATATCATATCATTTTCATCTCCATCTATTGCTACCAAACGACAACAATCAATATCTTACGGAGAATGAGATTTGGCTTCTATCTGTACGGGAAATGTACAGTTTTTGTGTTACAAATGATCTTAAAAATGTATGGGTATATATGTGGACGAACTGGTACGAAAAGCGTCATTGGAGGTTATGGGCCCGAGCAGCAAACCCAGACAGAATAGGTTTATTTAAAACTACTATGTTAATCGAAGCACATTGGAAAGTGATAAAGAGAGACTTTCGGCCGAAATTTTTCCGTCCCCGACTTGATTTGGTTGTATATGTTATTATAACACGGCTTTTACCACATTACCAACGACGATATTATCAATTGACATCCAAGCGGGAGACAGTGGCATGGCGGAAGGATTTTAAAAAGGAGTGGAAAAATCTCTCTAACCGTGACAGTATTACGGCAAATCCACACGTCACAGATGTCACAAAATGGGTTTGTAGCTGCCGGGCTTTTTTGTTCAGCCGTTGGCCGATGTGTTATCATCTGGTTCTGAGCACTCCAAATTTAAGATTAAATGCAAGCTTTTTCACTTCTGTCATTCGTCAAGAAGTCTATCCATTTTTAAACTATCCAAGTTTGCAAGCTGAGGGCAATTTGAGTTTTGAAACTAGCAATGCTAGAGGTAAGCAATCCTTGTTTAATTCTTATCCTATATATTTTTCAACACTAATATATAAATATGTGTACTATTGTAGAATTTACTTCTGCGCATATTTGGGACAATTTGGAAGTAGGAGACAATAATAACAATCAGGAAGAGCAGGAGGCAGAGGAAGGGCGAAGAAATTTTGAGACAATTGAGCGGTACCTTAGAGACATGCATGCGATTGTTGTTGAACAGCGTAATTTGAGTAATTTTCGGTATTAAAAATAAGTTTAATACTATAATCGGGATTGTAGATGACATAAATCATTATAATAATCGTACAACAAATCCCAGAACATGGAGAGATCACAACCAAAATACAAGATATTATTATCATTAATATTAGTTTAAGCAATAAATAAAATTATCATTTATTATAATTACTATAATCATTGATATCGACTTGTATAATAGACTTGTGCTGTAACAGCGACCACTATCCAAATTGGGATGTCAAACCTAATTAGGAAGCTGCGTTCGTAAACTTCGTCCATATAGGGAAATGCAAAATTTGCATGTGAACGCAATTATTGCAAAAGTTTTCATTGGTCATCGTATTGTTGTGTCACAAAATCAGACGCATGACCAGCGAAATTTTGTTGGTGCTACTGGGGTAGTTGAACAAAGCCGCCTCGCGAAGAAAACCAATGACAAAGGTATCCACTAATTCATGTTGGATCATTTACAGTTTCCAATGTCATATTTTTTGTAGTTGTTGTAAAGATAGGTTGAGCAAAATCCGAAAGTTACTCCAAATGGAACAAGACCAGGAAGAAAATAATTTCTTAGTTGCTTTTTACTTTGCAACTGTAATGCCATATTTAATGTTACCAATCTGCAAGTATACCTCCTAAAGCAGTGTTATGATAAGTCCCAAACATTGCAATGTAAAATGTAAGTCAAGGAATACTTTTAAAACATTTATTCCTTCAGGGCTCTTCTCAAGCTTTATATATTCAAAGGGTGTTTGTAGTGTAAAGTGACATTGCAAGTTTTCCATCTCCCATTGTGACTGTAAACAATTTCATTAATACAGTCAACTTCGGTTAATTCGTCCCCCTTTAATTCGTATTTCCGATAATCCGAACGTTTAACGTCGGACTCTTTTTCTCCTATCTGATTCCTTCCTTTTATTCGTCCGATACTTATGATATCACGATAATTCGGTTCGGACAGCTGTCACGGATCAACTGTTTAAATCAAATATTGTAAATGACAGCTTCAATTCGGCCATTGACCATCATTTCTATATATGATGAACCAGAATTCCTAATACGGTAAGATTATTCCACATTAATTCGGACGCTTATTCTCCCTTTAATTCGGACTCTTAATAAATTCCAACCGTTCAAATTACAAACGAGTTTGATGGATTATCACAGAAGTGATACCGCTCCAAACCATATACTCATTTAACTGCCATACAAAAGAAGAAAATTTGTCAATGTCAAAGAGATATTCTATCGTAACCTAGCAAACGAGTATGGAGTAGGAAAATTACAATACAAGTTATTATGCGTTAAAAGTCTTTATTATTTCATAAACAACATAATATTTTATATTTGTGTAGACGATTTATCAATCGTTCGTCGACTCATTAGTCAAGTTTCATGTTTATTGTAGGTTACGGTATAACAGCCTTCCATCGAAAATTATTTTTAATAAAAAACTGTTTATCACTTTGTGCACCCTAAATCGATTATTCGTCCAACCACGTTAATTCGTCCAAAACCCTCGGGAAAGTTGGTGTCCGAATTAACGGAAGTTGACTGTACTATAATCATAGTGTTAGTATGCAATGACCTTATGAGACACCTTGTCAATCTATTCTTCAGGAAAACATTCCTGAAGTTATTGATTGGCCTTCTAAGAGTTAATTTCATCAAAACCTCTGGAGTATTAGTATTGTCAAAAAATGCATGCCAAAAATTGCAAAACCACATGTTAATAAATCTAGTTAAGAGTAACTCAATGAGAGATAGATGCAAGCTTATAATAATAATAAGAATAAAGGAAAATGAGGAATAACTCATTAAATTTTTGTAATAAATGATGTTGTTATGAGTTTAATCAAACAAATTTTAAAAATAACAATTAGTTGTTGGCTGGCATATTAATGTAAATAGCCTATTATTTATTATCAATAATTTCGTGTCACACTGTATATTAATACGTAGAATAAATATGGCCAATAAAAATAACAGTCTGTTTGGCTGTGATTACCTTACCAATTTAGACACTTTTGGTATAACATTTTATATTCATATTTATAAAATATGCAGACATACTTTAAGGAAAACTAACACTAAATATAAACAGGAAAGTTTTGTAAACAATATAAATAGTTATGACCAGTTAGTTTACTGTAATTATTCCATTCAAAATACATACAATCAAAGATCTCTTCATACTTCAAGCTGGAAATACAGTCATTACTGTGTATAACTTTTTTTTTCCATCCCATCCAATCCTAACCCAGTTATTGTTCCTTAAAAGCCAGTATTAGTATCTATGATTTGAATAAATAACTCAATCATTGTAAATAATGAGTTGTACTGTTTACAATGCATCGAAATAAACTCTATGTGCATATACACATCTTGAACTTCAATATACCAAAACGGCTGAGACTATCTACGTTGTGACTCTTGTGTCTTTCTTGAGCATCTCATAAACCTGATCTCTTATACTTATGGCATAAGCATTATTCGGTTCAATCTCCAACGACTTGTTGAAATCAATTAATGAATTATCATATTGTTTTAAATTAAAATAAGCATCTCCTCTTCGGCTTAATGTCCACGAATCATTTGGCTTAAGCTCTAACGATTTGTTGAAATCAGCTAGAGAATTCTCGTATTGTTTCAGTTTTAAATAGACACCTCCTCTTCGACCCAAAGCCCATGCGTCGTTTGGATCGAACTCTAACGATTTGTTGAGATCGACTAGTGAGTTATCATATTGTTCTAAGTTTAGATAGACAAGTCCCCTTCGACTCAATGCCCATGCATCATGTGGTTCAATCTCCAACGATTTATTGAAATCGATTAGTGATTCGTCATATTGTTTTAGATTATTATAGACAAGTCCCCTTCGACTCAATGTCCATGCATCCTTTGGTTCAATTTCTAACGATCTGTTGAAATCGATTAACGAATTTTCGTGCTGCTTTAGATTATTATAAGCACCTCCTCTTCGACTCAATGTCCATGCATCATTTGGTTCAATCTGTAACGATTTGTTAAAATCGATTAGCGAACTGTCGTATTGCCTTAAATTTAGATAGACACCTCCCCTTCGACTCAATGCCCATGCATCATTTGGCTCAATCTGTAACGATTCGTTGAGATCGATTAGTGAATTGTCATATTGTTTTAAATTTAGATAGACAAGTCCCCTTCGACTCAATGCCCATGCGTCATTTGGTTCAATTTCTAACGAGTTGTTGAAATCGACTAGTGATTTATCATATTGTTTTAGATTATTATATACACATCCCCTTCGACTCAATGCCCATGCGTCATTTGGTTCGATCTCTAACGATTTATTAAAGTCTACTAGTGACTTGTTGTATTCTTTTAGATTATTATAGACACCTCCCCTTTGACTCAAAGTCCATGCATCATTTGGCTCAATCTGTAACGAATTGTCGAGATCGGTTAGCGAGTTGTTGCATTGTTTTAACTTTAAGTAAACAAGTCCTCTTCGACTCAGTGTCCATGCATCATTCGGTTCAATCTTTAACGATTTGTTGAAATCGATCAGTGATTCGTTGTATTGTTTTAGATTTAGATAGACACATCCTCTATATTTCAATGCCCATGCGTCATTTGGTTCAATGTCTAACGATTTGTTGAGATCGACTAGTGCGTTGTCGTATTGTTTAAGATTATTATAAACACATCCCCTTCGACTCAAAGCCCATGCGTCGTTTGGATCGAACTCTAACGATTTGTTGAGATCGGCTAGTGAGTTATCATATTGTTTTAAGTTCAGATAGACAAGTCCCCTTCGACTCAGTGCCCATGCATCACTTGGTTCAATTGCTAACGAGCTGTTAAAATCAATTAAAGAGTTGTCGTATTGTTTTAAATTCAAATAGACAAGGCCTCTCCGACTCAATGCCCACACATCATTTGGTTTAATCTCTAACGATTTGTTAAAATCGATTAGTGAATTGTCGTATTGTTTTTGATTATTATGGAAACCTCCCCTTCGATTCAATGTCCATGCATCATTTGGTTCAAGCTCTAACGATTTGTTAAAATCGATTAGTGAATTGTCATCTTGTTTCAGATTTAGGTAAACAAGTCCCCTTCGACTCAACATCGATGCATTGTTTGGTTTAACTTTCAACGACTCGCTAAGATTGATAATTTCGTAACAGAGCTGCAATCTCTTATAAACCTTAGTACACAATGGCCGCTTATTAGGATCTTCATCCCAACAATCTGAATATAGACTAATATATTCTTTAGGTGTTCCAGGAAATGAAGGATCACGAAAACCACCCTTAAGCCTGCACATATAAATATCGCAATATTCGGTAAGCCCTCTGCATGGACCTTTGCCACTGGATATTTCCCATAGTATTACACCAAGGCTAAATATATCGGATTTCTTGCCACGTCGGTATAAACTGTCTTTAAAAGACATCGGATCCTTATATGCTGGAGCGCCGTCTCGCGATTTGGACATCGCTTGTTTCAACACACTCGATAAACCGAAATCGGTTATCTTTGCAACACCCGATTTAATAAGAATGTTACTCGATGACTAAAAACGAACGCATGCGTCAGTTCAAGACAGGATGTGAGTTCAAATAACATAATCGAAATGTGGGCGGTACATACCAAATCCTTGTGAATAATATCAAGGTCATGTAAATGATTTAGTCCATTGGTAATTCCTAAACCCAGCTTGTATTTGTCTTTCCAGGTCAAGCTCTTAAAGTGTTTCCTTAAATATTCACCCAAATTTCCGCCGTCAGCTAGTTCAAACGTCATATGATAATTCTCATGTTTGTCTGCAAGGGGTTGCGAATACGATTAAAAGCTATTTTTGTAGTGATAAGTAAATAAATTGCTCGCCTTTTGCTAACTACCTTTGTATAAACCAAAGAAACGAATAACGTTTGGATGATTGTTCGCTTCCTTGTGGTGCTTCAGCTACGGGATGGTATCCATTCAAATTAGTCAACCACACAGAAGAAATGGGCAAGCATAACTGATGATAATAGGCTACTACTACCTCTTTGACAAGTTGTTGATGCAAATCTTCTTCGCAATCTCCATGGCTGTCTGAAATCAAAATCTTCACTGCAACAGTAGTGTCTGGGAAAATGTCGGATTTTCTGCGCAAGATTATCTTGACACAGCTCTGCTTCATCGTTGCCTTGTATACAACCCCAAATGCTCCATTACCAATAGGTAAAGTGTCTAGCTTTATGTCTTTTTCTAGACAGCAACGGATTGAACCTTCTTGAATGCATGTCTCTAGCCATTCTTTATAAGATGATCTAGACATCTTTAGTAGCAAACGTAAGAGCAGGAAAGTAGCCGAAGTACTCCGTAATCGAGGATCGTACTCGAAATCTGATTGGTAGTCGGTTGATTTTAAGAATTTGATGAGCATGTTGTGGCCATTCGGAAAAATTCTAGACCGTTTTTGTGTCACACTCTCCTCAATATTGGGGTTAGATGTCGAGGTTAGATGTGGTAGTGTTACAAACATATGGGAAGCCTCATATGAAATTCCATAAACCAAGTTTTTTTCCGCCGATCATTTGCCGATCACTTTCGATAGTTAAAACACACGAACTTTAAACCTCGATAACTTTTGGACGAAGCAAGCTATGCTTATACAGTCTGTACTAATACATGCTACAAAAAATGCTCTACAAGAAAATAGAGACAGTTTTTTGTTTTTGTTAACAACAGTATGGTTTGCATAGAAGAACATGTTTTTAAACCCCATTTTTTTATTATATTTATATTAAAATTAAAAAATTTTCTCTATTTTCTTATGGAGCAGGCGTTGTATTATATATCGATACAAACTTTATAAGCGTAGCTTGCTTGAAGTTCGTGTGTTTAATAACTATCGAAAGTGATCGGCAAATGATCGGCGGAAAAAAACTTGGTTTTATGGAATTTCATATAAGGCTTCCCATATGTTTGTAACACTACCATACCTAACCCCCCAAAATTCAATATAATACCCTTTTGTTACCCTCTAGTATCATTATCAGCACAGTCAGGACTCGATATAGGAAAGTCAATGGGACGGAGATTTTTCTTCACTATATCGAATCTTCTCATTATATTATAGTAAAGTTTATACGTGGCATAAATCGCAACTGGCCAGTCTTGTGGTAGTATAATAATAAATGACTCAAACGTTATTTTGACTGAAGATTCAATAGTGCTGAACGATTAACGGGCAAATGTCATACCATTCAATTATGTAATAACTTCTTGATTTGGTAATTTATTAAAGCCATTTCAAAAAAAACGTAAAATTGACTATAACACCTATTATTGTGCGATACTTAATGTTTATGAACAAACATATCCAACACGCTTTGTTTTCTCGAAGCAAATTTCTTGAAATTTTCAATTTGCTTAAACTTCTGACGAAAAAATTATCAACAATAAAATCGCCATCCGGTTGTTGTTCAAGAAAAGTTATGATGCCGTCAACAAATGTAATGGCTTGTGCATAGGATAACGGCTCTGTCTCCAAATCTCCATCATCCAATTCATTTGACTCACAATTCTTTACGATTGAAACGATTGTTGTTGTATGCCAGATTAGAATTTATGTCAGATCAAATTTTATGTCACTTCCAAACTGACATATGACAATATATGGTTCAATAAAACATTGTCATATTTATTGCTAATTTTCTATTTTCTCATCTGACACATGCCAGTTTGGAAGCGGCATAAAATTCTAATCTGACACATATCGACATAAATTCCGATCTGACATACAACAATCGTTGGTATTTACCACGTGTTTGTATTATGATTGGTCAAAATCCATCAAGTTGTACAATCTTCACTATATCAAGAGACAATTTACTAATATTGTTTGAGAGGAAACTTTACTATAACGCGAATTTACTATTATCGAGACTTTACTATGAAACTTCATTTTATCGAGGGAAAATTTAATAATTCGGTTTTTTGTTAGGAATTCTTGACTATAACGCGAAATTTACTATATCGAGACTTTACTATATCGAGTCCTGACTGTAGACAGTTCCGCTGCCTCCAATCGTACCGCTTATGAAACTTTTCCGTCTAACACATTGTTAATTAATCTATGCCTTGTTCACAGACTATTACTACTTTCAATTTCCCAGATAAACCCATTCAAGTGCCATGCCATGTCGCTGCATATACCACATGCACGTACCTGGATTGTTGTATGTCAGATCATCATTCCGAAGTGATATATGTCAGATCAGAATTTTATGTCGCTTCCAAACTGTTATACGACAATATATTATTCAATAAAACATTGTCATATTTATTGCTAATTTTCTACTATTCTCATCTGACACATGTCAGTTTGGAAGCGACATAAACAAACCAATTATGAACACTCTCGAATGAGGGAATTCAACTTGTCGAATATTCAATAGAATATTCCCGTTATACAACATGAGCTATTCATCCCCTAAATGGAATATTATCCATACTCAGTTGATAGTAACAATGATAATGTATATAGCAATGAGATTGCTTCGTCGATGTGTTAAGTGAATAATATTTTGTTCGAACGGCGAACGATTAATTACAATTTATCCAACCATTATAATTATACGATACGATATTAATCTTCTTATTCACATTAACCACATCGGAACCATAACCTTGATTATGTTGGTTAAGAAAGTTATTAAATGTTCGCAACGTAGAAACACATAGTAAAATTACTACGCTTTAAGCCGACGGAAAGGCTTGTCCCCGTTTTGAAACAAATAATATTATTAACCCAACATCATTAACTCTCTTTCGTAAAGAATGTTATAATAAGAACGAACGTTCTAATTACAGCATTAACTTTAATCGTTTCTTATGAGTTTCAACCTTTCGTTATGAATAATCAATCATAATTATCGGATTAGTCGTAGCGAAACAAGATTTAGTATACGTTCAATCCAATGTTAATGTCGATCATCGAATTCAGGGTCGATATGCAGGGTCGATCATGTTAAATGCGTAAACAAAGTTGGATTTCAATCATTTATTTTTAGAATGAGAGTTAACAATTATTTTATTTCCAAGTCATCACGGACCTTTCATACTGAAGGCATATTCGACGTTCATTAGGCGCTAAACATTATATACCAAAAGCTTTAGACATTCGAGATGATCAGTTTCAAATACCAGTCGCTAATAGCATTTGACGTTCAAAGCAATATGTGCCAAACATCATATGCTGTCAGCATTTTTGATGCTAAGAATTTTCTACTCACTGCTCGGATTGAGTAAGATATCAGAGTATCTATTGCTCAGAGCCTATTCAGTAGAGTCAGACATCAACACATGAGTACATCAAGTCGGATAGCGACCGTTTATACATCTTTTGAGAACTAATTTCTAACTACCGCAGCTATTAAAATCCAATAAAATACATGAAATAAATTGAGTGTTTCAGACTATCTCAGTATTTCGAGATCACCTGATCAAATCGCCCCCATGCAACGTATTACCCCTCTTATCGTTATATCTAAAAACGCCGGTTTACACAGACAAGTCTCAATTATACGAGTTTACTTCATCAACTCAACAAACCACTATGTTGTCGAAACGATAACATTTCTACTTTAGACACTTCGAGCGAAGCACAAAAGCAAATCAGCGCCAACAACACCGTGATTCAATGACAAGCCCAAGCTTCCCAATCTGGCATCAGACATCCTAAAACTACCTTCATCGTAATTGTACTTTTTATTGGCTTATTTTCGATAATACTCTGCCGTTTGTGTGTGTATGTCATGCTTTTTTTTGTATTTCTGCGTTTTTGTACCGTTGGCGTGCTAAAAACAGTCATCACCAGCGAAAAAGATGGCACGGATAATACGTGTATTACTCTCAGTTGAACTTACCCTAATAAGCTTTTAGTAAGCATTATCAGTAAAGGGAAATAAAATTGTGACAGATGTAGAAAAAAACCGAACGATAACAATTCTAAACATTCTTACAGGATTTACAGTGATTATACTTTGATAAATCGTAGATATTTCAAGTGTTATGATATACGTAACAAAAAGGAGTGGTCGTCTTTATTATTATGTGACAATCCGATTCTTACATTTGTTTCCAAAATATTGAGCACAATTGTGTACGTGAGTCGCAACGCGTGCAAACAACCTACACACTCATCCTTGTAATTAACGAAGACATGAGACCATGAATATCTCTTCCGAAAACTCTTAGGATAAAGCAATATTACATACAGAATAGCCAGAGTAAATTTTCATTAAATCAATCAATGCAAATTCCTTTGTCGACGTCGTCTTATTTACTACACATAAATTATAAAAAACCATGGTCCGTGCCATGTACTCAATTACAGAATTACGTACAATTAAAGCAGCGAAAACGTTCTCAAATAATAAAAATAATGTTCTGGCCCGATCTGTCCATCAGCCCAGGTTGATTGTCATTGGTTGATTTTGTCAACCCCCCTAAATCTATCACCTAATCTTCTCAAATAGCGCCAAAACTATTACGTAAACATCGAAATAAAAATGATAAGAGGTCACTTCCATGTAAAGTTCTGGAAACCCTCGATGGGGGTTATTACCGTCTTGGCTTTGTTTTTGGAGTATTAGATAGGTGTTACTTAGCAGGTGAAATCGAAACTGTGAGCGCAGAGTTTCCAGAACTTGAAAATATTCCTGAGACTCGAACAGCGGCTTCCCGATTACAGAGTTCTGCTGCTGTCAATGCCCTATGCCATTGTAAGTCTGGTTGCACAACTAGCAGGTGTGCATGTAGGAAAGCAGGTGTCGCTTGTAGCTCTCAATATCTTGTAATAGCAAAGATAATTAGACGTTAGTATTATTATAATAAAGAATTTATAATAATCACGTATTTGCGCAGGGTATCAGAAAAAGTCAGGTGATAGATTTAACCTGGTTCAGATCGGGCTGATGGACAGATCGGACCAGAACAATAATACCATAATAATAACTCAAATTCTGACCGGGAAATATTCCCAGCTATGCCTAATTCGACAACGTCTAAATAATCATATTACTATCAACGTGACCGTTTCAATACTGATTATTGCATCATAGAGACTATTCCATTACTTACTCCAATATGTTCAACTAATTTATATATTCTATGTAAATAATTTTGCCTATAGATTGACAGCACAAACTACTACCACCCGCATGTTTTTCTTTTTAAAAATAGTTAACCTAATTAAAAAGGGGGTGAAGCCCCAAAAAAGCGTCCTCAAAGCAAACTACTAAAAGCTAAGATGGGACAAATTCAACCAATAAAATTATATTACGTCCCACGTGATACATATCTGAATATCTATTTTTTGCGCCATGATCGATGATGTGCGCTAAAATTTTGATAACCTTTGAAATGAGTAACATAATTGAATTACTTTCTGGTGTTTCATCGGATTATGAAAAGCTTTATGAGAGCGGAAAATATACCGATATTTCAATTCATGTTGGTCAAGAACCAAGCAACAAGATATTTTTTGCTCATTCCTTGGTTCTATGTACAAGAAGCGCATATTTTGAAGACAAACTAACCAGGGATACAGAAGACGCTACCGAAATTCAACAAACTGCTGTAGTGTTCGAAGACATGACACCTGATATTTTTGAAATTTTGCTTAGGTAATTTTGATGTGAATCTTCATACGTATGTGTTGTAATGGCTCGCAAGTACTTTTGGTTGTAGCGAACACGTTACAGTATTATTATTGTTAGTGGTATATACAAGGTATACTACGTCTTGATTAATGTCCATAACTGCATGTATCGTTATTTGTAGATTTATTTATACCGGAAAAATGTCTTCTCGATCTTGTGAGAATATATCTTGGGTTGTTCTTCTGAAAGAAGCTAATAAGCTTGGGTTAAGCTCCTTCTGTACTGCGATTGGATCTTATTTGATCGAACAACATGAGGAATGGATTAAGCAGAACGTTCTTGCAGTTTACAACTATGCATCGTCCACTGACTCGCTACAGAAACTTGAAGACTATTGCAACCAGCTTATGTTATCGTCTCCAGATATTATCCTCAAGTCCAGTAATATGGTAGATTTATCAAAAGCGACTTTTATTAACCTTCTCAAGAATGACGAGCTTAATATGGATGAAGTTGATGTTTGGATGTCAGTTATACAATGGGCCTTTCACCAAATTCCTGGACTGTCAGACAATCCGACCGAGTGGTCGCTTAATGACGTTATTGTCATCAAAAACATAATAGCAGACTGTCTGCCTCATATAAGATTTTTTAATATTTCTTCCGAACAACTCGGTGAAAGGGTTATTCCGTACGTTGAAGTGTTACCGAGAGAGTTACGATCTGATCTACTTTGTTATAATCTGCAAAAGAACTATCAGCCGAAGACGCAAATGTTACCGCACAGAAGAGGACAACTACCCGACGTTGATTCAGTTATTATTAACAAGCAACAGGCATCATGGATTCTGCGGAAAGTCTCAGAAGCATCACAAATAGGCAAGCGTGAGACTAGTAGACAAACTGTTACTTATAAACTGAGGTTACTTTATCGAGAAAGCAGGGATCGTGATGTAACAGATCTCGTGAAAAACTTTTGGCAAATGTGTGCAGATAAAGGACCAACAATTGCCGTAGGAAGAGTACAAAATACAAAAGAAATACTTGGTGGATACAACCCATTATCATGGAGTACTAGTCATGATGGATTTCTTTCTACCAGAGAAAGTTTTATTTTTTCGCTTGATGAGAATGACGTCGAGAAAACCATAACAAGTTTTGTTCAAAATGAAAAGTATGCTATTTATAATTCCCAAAACCATTTGCCCAATTTTGGTGGAGGTATCTTACTGTTTGGTTATCGGTCAAGTGAAAATGGCTCGGCTAGTTCTAGGACGGACCGCTATCATTTTCCATTCAGGTCTACTAGTGACAGTTTTAAATGGATTGATTGGGAAGTTTTTTCTGTTGATAAGTTCATTCTTTAGTCATTGAAAATTATGTATTTGTGCAAACTGTGAGATGGTATAATTTGCGGCGAATTTAGATTTCGAACAGCTTTGTTCAAATAATAGTTGCCCGGATGTAAAGCAGCTATTATATATCCGTCAAAGTCCTACCTTACTTCTACATGGGGTTTCAAAAAGTTTTGACACGAGACATATATAATTTTTATTTACATAATAAACTTTAATTTGACTGTACCATTTTTTCAAAGTAGTCTCCCAGCCTTCTACACCAATCTAGTCCATACAGAGTCAGATTAAGACCATAAAAATGGTGAGAAAAGCAATATAACCCGTCCTTTTCAAAAATGTTTGTGACATCTTTGACTTGTGTAATGTAGGCATGAGGAAACCCAATGCAAGTGATTTTAATACTTCTAATCTACGGGCATGGGGTCTGAATATTTCAATACCATTATTATTACAAGGTTCCATATTTTGGTCTATCCAAATTTCTCGATAAACCGAACTTACTATTAATAGTAAATCAAAGATTTCTGAAAAAAAAAATATTAATATTTCAAAATAAATTTTCGCAATCCAAATTTATTTAAGCGCAATAATATTATCAACCTCTTTGTAAAATCGAGTATTTATTTGCCGCTTTTGCCGTGCTCGAATAATCATACTGTTCAATCATTGTATAAACAAAAGCCCTTACACTCAATGCCCATGCATCATTTGGTTCAATGTCTAACAATTTGTTGAAATTGATTAGTGACTTGTCGTATTGTTGTAGATTATTATAGACAACTCCCCTTAGACCTAATACCCATGCATCATTTGGTTCAATTTCTAATGATTTGTTGAGATCTATTAGTGACTTATCGTATTGTTTTAGGTTATTATAGACATAACCCCTTTGACTCAATGCCCATGCATCATTTGGTTCAATCTCTAACGATTTGTTGAAATCGATTAGTGACTTGTCGTATTGTTGTAGATTTAGGTAGACACCACCCCTTCGACTCAATGCCCATGCATCATTTGGTTCAATGTCTAACGATTTGTTGAAATCGATTAGTGACTTGTCGTACTGTTGTAGATTTAGGTAGACAGTTCCCCTTCGACTCAATGTCCATGTGTCATTCTGTTCAATCTCCAACGATCTATTGAAATCGATTAGCGACTTGTTGTACTGCTTTAGATTTAAATAGACAAGTCCTCTCCGACTCAATGCCCATGCGTCATTTGGTGCAATATTTAATGATTTGTTGTAATCATACAGCGACTCATCATATCGTTCTAGATCTAGATAGACACTCCCTCTTCGGCTCAACGTTAGCGCACTGTTTGGTTCAACTTCCAATGTCTTGTTGAGATCGTCCATTTGGTGACATTTCTCTAATCTCTTATAAACTTTAGCACAAAATGGTCGCTTATTAGGATCTTCATCCCAACAATCTGAATAAAGGCTGATATATTCTTCAGTTGTAAATGGGGAATCACGAAAGCCTTTAAGCCTATACAGATAAATACGTAAAGGTTCAGTAAGTTCTCCGCATGGAACTTTGCCGCTGGATATTTCCCATAGTATTACACCAAGGCTAAATATATCGGACTTCTTTCCACGTCGGCATGAGTCATCCTTCAACGATACCGGATCCTTGTATGCTGGAGCACCATCCCCACGTGATTTGGACATCGCTTACAATTGACAGCCAACACTACCCGTATGAATCAGCACAGTACATTTTATGTTGTTTTCTACAACTATTCAGTCATTAATACATGCTTCTTTACAATTACATTTTGCTTGACTAGCTGATGCAGTTTTAAGTTGTGATTTCTTGCAACGCCTCCCTTACACTTATAATTTGTTGAGGTATTTTGCCCAATTTGAAACTCAGTTGATTTACTGAATTGAATTTATTGATATCATAAGTAACATCAAAATTTTGGCAAGCATACCCCAGCCGATATTTCTATTTGATTTTCCAAGAAAGTAGCAATCTATCTACACGTGAAATCAATATTGTATATAAATTTGATCATATAATTTTGGTTATGTAATTCAATTACAATATAGAATTTAAGCCAAAGTAAGCTATAAACAGTGAGATTGAGCATATGTGAGCCAAAAGCCGTAGTAGAGACAATGCGAGTTAAAAAATGAGACATTATAATTATGTCTACTGATACTAGCAAAAGTGTAACGTTAGAACTGTAATAAACACAACGTGTCCCTTACCGACGGTATTTGAACATGTTTAAATCTCGATTTTATTCACATGATAAAAATGTCATCGCAAAGCACACACGGATAATACCATAGTACCGAGAGTTTGTATATTTCGTCATACAGTTATCATGATAAACTAAATCTATCAAATTACAAATAATGGCCACCACTTTAACAACCAAGAAACGTATGTTTAGCCTAATTTGGTAAGTTAATTCTATTCTTAACGGTTTGTGATTTAACCAAAACACCAGGCGACTAAAATTTTAACCATGCCAGATCAATGTGTTAGTACCTTTTTGCAATCTTATAATAGGTATATATATATCGTAAAATAAACTTAGTAAATATTGATGCGGGTATTCGAATAGGTACCTTATTCGAATAGTAAATACCAGGTAGTATTTCTAACGTCTTTATATTATGACATATTTTAGTAGTGCTCCCGCCGTTGGGAGTTTTTGATTTTTGCTAAAAAATAAGCATCACAAGCAAAGGTGGGTTTTGGTTTTCTATTATAGACTTTATTTCTTCGTAAAAATAATGGACATTATTCGTCGTATTGTAGACAACTTTGGTTTTAGATCGATTACGATTGTATATTTTATAAGTCTGTGGGTCAGATTAGCCAAATGTTGTAAGCAGCAACAAATGAACGTATTGTTAATATGTTACGGAATTCATAGTAATTCCGCGTGTTTGGGATATTTGGTTGAATTTGCGTGACGGGTTAATATAAATATCAGAAATTATGAAATATGGGGGTTTTTTGTCATTTCCATCAACATAATTATTCGTAAGCAACTAGTCACGACGATGGAAAATACGTGTTACGACAATTTGACTAATACAGTAGTATTCAATGTCTCACAAAGCGAGTTTTGCATCTCTCATCGACACAAAACTATTACTATTATCATATCAATAATTAAACCGCATCGAACCAATTACAGTCGTCTTTTATTATATGGTTGGTTATTACGTTTATGTGCATTTATTTGTTTATGTGACCTGGTCGAAAAGTGGCAAATAGGAAACGACTCAAAGATAATACGGATGGAAAGACAAACTCTTGTAACAACTATAAATATTTCTAAAACAAAAGAAATTTACGACGGAAAGCAACGGGATATGCGTGATAATAATTCAACGGTACACGAGTCGCTGGAAAACATCAACCGATGTATTAACCGAAACTTTTTTGTACCATCAATAATTATAGTCATCGTTAAACAATTTTAGATTATCGGGGAACTGACATCCGAATGTGGGTATGTCGCATCACAGCAAAAATACTAAGTACGAGATAATAACAAATGAATACACGTCAGATTTCTGAGTAAATTTGCAGGTATGGAAGACTTCCGGTGCATTAGGATGATATAATGCATAAATACCGACGATTTATTTGGTACAATTAGGATAGCATTTCGTACTCTTTTATCACATATGGATTTGTTATGAAAGCTGTTTGAATATGCTGATACTGAAACTCCCCCCAAAATACGCATCTACTAGCGACATAAGCTTTTGAACAGAAACAAAAAATTTATAACGGTAGTACTAATATGCGTGTGCGATGGTAACACAAGTATTTATTGAAGAACAAACTTTGTTCAACTTGAAAAAAAATTCTTTCAAACTCAACCTGTTACTATGTCGTTGGCATCAGAAACTTTTAATAACCCAGCTATAGACGATTTAGTTCAATCCAGTTATGTGGATAGTAATAGACACAATAAACTTGGATGGATACCTTACGAAGAAATCACCAACGTAAAGCCAACTCAAATTGACAACGTTTGCTGCGCTATTCGTAAACATAACGAGTATGAGTATGACATTATGTTGCTGTTACTTGGAAGTAGCGAAGAATGCACAGCAACACTTGTGAGTGAGTTTGCTAGAAAATACTCACTTCCAACACACAAGCACAATAACGACGACAATAACTTTAGACGATACTCCGTATGGCTTTATCATCGCAACGGACTCATAAAGGGGTTTACCAAGTATGACGACAACTATTACATGGTTGCTGAAAGAGAGTTTTACCATTGTTATTCTCGATATGGCTTCTGCTCCACATGTGGAATACTCCGATGTAGTCCCGTGTGGTGCATTTGTGGTTATAAACAATTATCCGATGGGTGGACTAGCAACAATCACCAACTCGATGACTTTATTAAGAAATCTCAACTACAAACATACTCACCAAATGACGCCTATTTGGAATGGATTCCATTCGATTGTATTGATGATTGGGGAAATGGATATGTACGCTTGTATGGTCTATCTACTCCTGATTATCTATCTGTTATATTTATTCCACTTGAGATAACAGACGAGACACAAGATTTATATTATGCCGAAGTAAATTATTTACTTATGCGTCATGTTTATCGAATAGTTTAAATAATCATTGACTTATTATTATGCATCATTTCTGCTAGTTATGTGATAAGCATCCTGATATTCTTGCCGCAGATGTTTGGGTTACCATCGGATTTACATACAAAGCAAGCAAACAAAAGTATTGTCTAATAAAACAATATGATGGATATGGATTATGTCTGGCGTGTACGAAGCAGTTAAGCCCCAAGATAAATCTATTCTGTTACCATTGTGGAGCACTGAGACTACAAAATTGGACTACGGGCAACACGTCATTGGATTCATTCATTATGGAATCATGGAAGAATACGAGCAACGAAAATGATGCGTATCTACAATGGATTGAATACTCTCTTTTGACAAACGTACAAGAAATGACATCTTTACGCCATGGATGCACACATATAGCAGATTGGATGATGACTCGTGTGACACTCAAAAAGATTGTTGATGATTTTCATCAGGTAAATTAGCTCACGTGGTGTAAAAATGC
This sequence comes from Paraglomus occultum, assembly GCA_910592205.1. NCBI lineage: Eukaryota > Fungi > Glomeromycota > Glomeromycetes > Paraglomerales > Paraglomeraceae > Paraglomus > Paraglomus occultum. The sequence continues at coordinate 11,092 of CAJVPJ010000298.1, read as the reverse complement.
AAGTAATATTATTAATGTGTATCGCGTGTGCTAATTAGATTATCGCTTCTGTTTATTGTTATTCAATAGTTAACCGAGGAATACCCGGATATGTTAACCCCTGAGAATATTTGGATAATTGGGATCACGCAGGATCCATCTACACGGGAATATTATTTAGTTTTCTATTACGACATACACACAATATTGGACAGATTTATACAAAGCAATGAACATGTAAAGCGCATGCCGTATAATGACTTTTATGAACTTAAAGAGATCGGATCTGGCGGTTACGGATTAGTTTATACTGCCAGATATAGAAATTATACAGAAGTAGAGGGTATGAAAGAAACTGTTGTACTCAAACAGTATAACAGTTTTGATCAAACACCGGAATTATTTATTTCAGAGGTAAGCAATAATTGGTACGATATATGATACTATTAAAGTGACATCAATTTAACGCTATATATTTATTTTCATTTGATAGTTCCGAAATCATGCCAAGTGCATAAACGAGTATAACACATTCCTTAAACTTTATGGGGTCACACAATACCCAGGAACAAAAGAGTACATAATTGTCATGCAATATGCTAACAATGGTAGCCTTTTGTCTTATTTGAATCAGAATATTAACCAATTGACGTGGTTGGATAAATTATGGCATTTGAAAAATATTACAGACTATCTGTGTACTATTCATTATGCGGGATTAGTGCACTGTGATCTCCATGGTGGAAACATTGTTGTACATAATGTCAGTACGAGTTATACACAGTCATTGATATGCGATCTTGGTCTTTCACAATCAGTGAATTCACACAAGTCTAATTCAACCATTCAAGGCGTTTTGCCTTTCATTGCACCGGAAGTCTTCCATACCTGCAAATTTACTCAGGAATCGGATGTGTATTCATTTGGTATCATTATGTATTTGATTGCTACTGGTGAACCACCATTTAGAGATTTGTCGTTTGACAAATGTTTGGCGATACGTGTTTGTGAGGGACTGCGACCGTCGATGCCTGATTCTGCGCCAGAGGAATACAAGAAACTTGCCGAGCGATGTTGTGATGCTGATCCTGATAAGCGACCTGATGCGGGAACACTTTGGAATGATATTCATAAAATTATTGAAGATGCGGAAAAGAATAAATATGGTGACAACATGTGGAATGCCGTTTATTATACTGATGTAAGGCCATTATCACGTCTCGAGAAAGAGAGTAAATATTCCAGCACACTCTTACCTACTGGAACTTTGCCTAAACCGAGAAACAGTTATGATTTGGATTCAGCTGCAGGTACGATTACATGTTGATACAAATAAAGTTAACTTACAATATTACAATATTAACACTTTATTTCTCATAATTTAGCAACTCAGACTCTTTTTGAATAAACGGTTTATTATAGTTACTATTTATATGAATTTTATTCAAACGTTCGAATTATTGTCAATATGGATGAGTTAACAAGACGCTGAAATAAAGACATGTTTACCGTTAGCTGCCTTTGTTGTATGTCGGGTTGGAATTTATGTCCATTCCGAATGGACAGTATATCAGGTTGGAATACAACATTATAAAATTCATTTATTGGCATTACGATATCAACCCTACTTACCGTAGTTATAATATATGCTACTTTAACGTTTGTAAGTTTTAGCATAAGAAATAACTAATTTATATAAGCGCAAGACACTTGTGATATTACCACTTGTATTATGGCTTTATATTATATTGTTCATATACACTTGATTCTTATTTCATGATACAATAAATAGTATTACACGTAACAAATTACCGCACTGCCGATTATGACAGTTAAATATGCTTCATAACGTTTCGTTACTGTCATATGTAATCATATCACAATGTAAACTCTGTCAAATTCCCAAAACCCGCATTTACATACGTAAAAAATTGAAAGTTTATTTGGAAGACATTGCATGTATCGGCTGTCACAATAACAATAACACATGTGATCAAAATAATGTTTATTCTCACAAAAACTGCACAATTCTATGCTAATGCTGAGGATTAGAAAAATTAGTGTGAATTATCTTCAACTACTCGCAGCATGAGGTGTAATTGAAAATTCGATAAAGCGTACGTACAGCCAGTATTGACAAATTCTAAATGTTTGATTCGTAAGCCGTTATTGATTATCAAATTATTCGACAAATTGTGCACATACAGACAGAACCACAAGTCGTATGGTTGAATCCCTCGTCAAAAACCGCACACCAGTCGTCAAATTGTGTGATTAGCACATACTTGTTATTGCATAAATATATTATAATTGTTATTCACTTTCATCACCACCAGTTTGTTGCCTATTATTATATTGACGTAATATTAGATAAAAACATTTCTAACTGCTATACTTGAAAGAGAACGGGTCGTTATTCATAAGACTTGTCATATAATAAAAATGGCAGGCATTGATAAGAGTGTATAGTAAATATGAGCAACTTAGAGCTTATCACGCATCGGGATTTACAATGGTAAATTATTCAACTCGTTTTTAAACTCTGCGGATTGGCAAAGAATACCATTGTTAGAACACACTCGTTAAGTTTTACAAGTTGGCGTCCGATTTACCTCATCAGAACAGAAACAAGGGGCAAGAGTTGTGCCAGTGATGAAAGTGGAATTTATATGGTCCTTATGTTCGCCACAGTTGACATAAAACCGACAATTTATTTATGTTACTGAAGTTTGATCGATAGTGTTGAATAGGACTGCCAACCTCTCGAAAAAATACGAAACTCTCTGTCAGTGGGTTGAACGTACTGGAAGAATTTAGAAAAGTTATTTAATCTTCACCGCTAAAAACCTTAAATCAGCAAGCTATTAGTATTATATACTATTAGATATATCTCCATTCTTACAATTCTTCTCGTAGAAATATCTGGCAGCTAATTGACGTTTACGATACGGTCTTGTTGTCAAAAGGGTACGTTTAATCTCTATTTGCCAGTGTTAATGAGACGGAATGGAATTAAACCTTCCTGGTACACCACAAATTGAGAGCACACGAAAGCTTTCGATATGAAATATTTTCTAAATTCAACGCAACTAAACCATTGGAACTCGTTAAAAAGTTGATCGAAACGGATCACGGTCATATTTATGAACGACAGACAAACAGTTACCGAACTTCAACGCGTCGATCGTCCATTCAGCATGACTAACCACCGAAATAAAAGAAACAATAACAGTTTACCCACCACCGAGAAAACGTCTTGACTAACAAATAGACAAAATTTAATCACCGTTTAAATAAAGTATATTCAATTCTTTGCATTCTCAAACATACTTTCTAATAAGCAGCTTCTAGTTTGTCTCTAACCGTATCGATCCAATTTATTTCTGACTCCTGCCAAGCCATATCGTCATATTTGATGGTAAACCCTTGAATAAACTCGTGTAGTCTATTTTATTTAAAAGTTTGAGTCACTAAATCAATAAGAAATGACGAGGTTAATGCTGTACCGATTTTATAAAACGTGAACAGTAACAACTACTTCGTCATACCTGCGGCTGAATCTAAATCATAACTGTTTTCTCTAGTAGGTAAGAACTTACTAGAGTATTTACTCTCTTTTTCAAGACGTGATAAGGGTTTTACATCATTCTGATAAATGGCATTCCATATGTTGTCATCATCCTCAACAGCTGTCATAAGCTCATAAATATCAAGCCAAAGTGTATGTGCATCAGGACGCTTATCAGGATCAGCATCACAACAACGCTCGGCAAGTTTCTTGTATTCCTCTGGTGCGGAATCAGGCATCGATGGTCGTAGTCCGCCCATGATATCGCATATTAAATCTCTATCGAACTGTCTATTTCTAAACGGTGGTTCACCAGTAGCGATCAAGTACAAAATGATACCAAAAGAATACACATCTGATTTCTGACTAAATTTGTGGGTATGGAAGACTTCCGGTGCAATAAAAGGTAAGATGCCTCGAATGCTTGAATTTGATTCGCGCAAATTCACTGACTGTGAGAGACCAAGATCGCAAATAAATAAGCTTGTACCATGCATAACTATGTTTCCACCATGTAGATCACAGTGCACTAATCCCACAACATGCATATTATGCAGATTATTTGCAATATTTTCCAAACGCCGCAATTTATCCTTCCATGTCAACTTGTTAATATTTTGGTCCAAATAAGACAAAAGACTGCCATTGTTGGCATATTGCATAACAATCATGTACTCTTGTGTTTCTGGGTCTTGTGTCACTCCATGAAGTCTAAGAAAATCATAACAGCACTTGGCATGATTTCTGAGCTATTAAATAATAAACGGTCAAATTAAATATCACTTTAATCCTAATACTATCAATTATTACTTACCTCTGAAACAAATAATTCCTCCGTCTATCAAAATTCTTATATCGTTTGAGCACGACAGTTTCTTGCATATCCTCTACCTCTGAATATTTTTTATATTTGGCGGTATAAACTGTTCCGTAGCCGCCAGACCCGATCTCTTTAAGTTCGCAAAAGTCGCCGTAGTGCATGTATTTAGTCCATTCGTCAAGTTGTATAAACCTGTCCAATATAGTATGTGTGTCATAGCAGAAAACTAAATAATATATCCGAGTGAACGGTTCTTGAGTAATGCCAACTATCCAAACATTATCAGCAGTTAATATCTTTGGGTATTCCAGAGTTAGCTATTTGAGTAAACAATACAATTAATAAAAAAATCAATGCTTAATACTATCTTGCATTATTTTTACATGTGAAATAATTTACCTGATGAAAATCAAGCGACTGGGCATCACTGATCTGCTTGAGTGTCACTTTTATCAATTTATTTATCGCTGGATCTAACCAACTCGCTATGCGTGTGCATCCATGGCATAATGAGGTCATTTCTCGTACATTCATCAATGTGGAATACTCTATCCATTGTATATGCGCATCATATATCGTCGTTGTTTCATTTATTATTATATTTATATTACTCCATGATTCCATAATGAATGAATCCAACGTCTTGTTACCTGTAGTCCAGTCAAGAGGTCGTGGCGCTTTACACCAATAACAGAATGCGTTTATCTTGGGGTTAAATTTGTTTGTACATGCTAGACATAATCCATGCTCATATTCTTCTTTTATTAGATAATACTTTTGTGCGCTTGCTTTGTACGTGAATCCGATGGTAACCCAAACATCTGTGCTAAGAATATCTGGATGCTTATCACATAGCTAGTGTAAATAATACATAATAAGTCAGTAATTATTTAAACTATTTAGTAAGTATGACGAATAAGTAAATAGTTTACCTCGGCATAATATAAATCATGTGTCTTGTCTGTTATCTCAAGTGGAATCAATTCAATGGATGCAGGAGTAGGTAGACCACCATACAAGTATACACCATATCCCTTATCATGAATACAATCGTAAGGAATCCATTCCAGATAAGCGTCATTCGTTGAGTTTGTTTGCGACTGAGTCTTTTTGATAAACTCATCGAGTTGCTTATTGCTGCTAGTCCATCCATCGAATAATTGTTTATGTCCACAGATGCACCACACTGGACTACATCAGAGTATACCACATTTAGAACAGAATCCGTATCGAGAATAACAATGGCAAAAGCGTCTATCAGCAGCCATGTAATAGTTATTATTGTACTTGGTAAACCCCTTTATCAATCTGTTGCGAAATTCAAGCCATCTGGAATATCTCATGAACTGAGTGTCATCATCATTGTAGTTGTGTGTTGGAAGTAAATGTATCCTAGCAAACTCATTCACAAGTGATGGTATACATTCTTCATTGTTTCCAAGCAACACTAACGTCATCGTTTCTGCCGTGCGAATAGCGCAGTAGACGTTGTCAATTTGAGTTGGCTCTATGTCGGTAATGTCTGAGCAAGAAATCCATTTCAGCCTTAAGTCTTCGTTTTCATTTTCCAAGGAGGATTGAATCAAGCTGTCAATTGGTGTACAAGTCTCTAAAACTAACGACATCGTAAACAATTTTCGATACACTTTGGAGACAAATTCTGGTTTTGGTCATGTGAACTGTCTTGTGTTACCGGTCGGTCGGTCCTTGTCACATTACAATAATCCCGTGCACAATAAATTGCATGTCAATACAATACAATTTATGTGATAAAATAGAGGCTAAATAGTAATATTGACAGTCCCAAACTCCCAGAATCTGTTCTACAAAATATATATTTTGAGTAATTAATAGGGTATAGTTTCTTTTCTTGGTTTTGCAAGCAGTTACGTAAAGCATTCACTTAAGATCATGCCATATTGCAGTATTGTGGATATGATATATGAATATTACTCTAAAATAAAAATGCATTCGTCTTCAAATATCTTCTTATTCTATTACTTGAAAAATATTTCTCTTTTTAGTTTATGACAACTTGACGATAAGGTTGCCAGTTTGGATTAGTGGTAAATTTATGTCCAGTAACAATATCAACAACAATCCAACAACAGTAGCTGATGGCAATGACAGCTAACTACCACATTATCTCAAACCGGCCCTCGAATTTCTTCTACTCCAGCCTTATGGAGATGGAGACATCCGCTTAAGTTCAAAGTTCTAAGTGTGAATAACGAGGGACACGATATGAACTCGCAGGAGAATGCTACAAACACGTAAATTGATCAGTAACGAAATCACAATGCCACTCCCACGTTACTCGGAACGTAATAGATAATGAAATGAAGTCTACATTTGATGTGCTTACAAAACGAGTGGTTGCTGTTGAAGGCAATATTCGCTTGACACATAAAAAGGTAAGGATTAAAAAAATGAATTTACCGGTTAATATTTCAGACCGCTATCTAATTCTCTGTTCAAGCAACAGCATTGCGTCGTAATTGTCATAGTCATTGTCACCAGCATTATAACAATAACAACGACGACAACAACAATAATAACCATCATTTCTACCACCAACACCAAAACCATCCATCACCACAATTATCGACTTTACTATCTTACAATTGTCGACTTTACGAACAACTAATGTGGATATAGTCAAATAGTAATAATAAGCAGAGACATTACAAAAGAAGTGATTAGTTGAATAGACAATGCAGATGCCATTACTTTCTTCAAACTCCGGCATTGATTTTAGCATGGAATAGTGATAGATGTGGAGTGGGTCAAAAATACAGTTCAAACATTTTTGGGGGACCAAGCAAGAGAATGGAGTTGTCGCAAGTTAGGGAGGATATTTGAGAGTTGGCAGTGAGTAGGCGGCCAGCGAGCTCAGTCATATTTTGAGAGATTTGGGTATTTACCCCAATGTCGTACGTTAGTTTAACATATATCGTAATAAAGTCAATTAGAATGTCTATTATAATTAAGGCATTTATGTTTTGTAAGACTATTATTAATTTTCCTAAGTATAATAATTGTTGACGTAGTTTGCCATGATTGGTTACATACTAACAATCGTATTTTATTTTGTTTCTGCTAGATCGAAAAGTGTATTAAAATTACCTTTTCGGCCAAAAGGGTACTTTTATCACCAAAAAAAAGTGTATGTTATTTACCATAATAATAAACAGCATTTAGTGTTTACAGAAAAGCGTATTTAAATACACTTTTTTAGGTTCACAAAAGTGTAATAAACAACATTTTACGTTTTTCAGAAAGTGTCATTTAAAAAAGTGTATTTAAATACAGTCTTTTACTGCCTCTGGCACACACCTAAAACTCAAAATTTTTTAGTTGATTAAAATTTAAACCGTAACTTTCGTTTTGCTTCATCTGTTCTATTATTCTTAAGATTAGTTATTTCTAAATTTTTAATGTTTAATATAAAAGTCTTACGGTTTTGAAAGTTGGGTATTTTATTTCGGACTATAGATGACCTGTACCATATACAACGTATAAATTTTTTCAAATTTAACTTATCTGTAAGTGTAGTTATGATTGGATCGGTAGGATGCTTTTGACACACGTTACTATAACTAAGATAATAATGAGTGGCACGCTTCGTACAATGTTTGTTGCATTTGTCTTGAAGTTGCGAGTAGGCAAATAAGTGAATCCTCGTAAAAATAAGTTTATGCTATTATACTATTTTGTTGAAAAAAAAGTTGTTACTTAAAAAAGGGCTACATTAATTAGATTGGTCTGCAAAAATGTAAGAATATATATTAGTACCTATTTTTCAATGATGGGAATGTCAATGATGTTATGATAATCGATTTGTAATTATACTCGAAAAAAATTAATTAGATTTTGGCAAAGCAGTTAGCTTTTGACTGATGAAAATTTTTTTGATTTTATAAGAAAATTGGGAACTGACTATCGAGTACAAATAAATAAACGCCCCGAAGATTCTAAATTTTTGGTTTATAACAACATTGACTTCTGCATTGCTTGATATTAAAACGTAGTTTATGTAATGAGGTTCCGCCAAAAAAAAAAAATAAAGTAAAAAATTTTCGAAAGTTATTGACAATTTGATTTCTGTTAACCGAAAATTAGAAAAAAATTTAAAAAGTAATAGTAAAAAAGGGAAACATTACATAATGACCGCAAAATAGATAATCGGAAACACCGAAGAAAGTAAGAAAATAAGAATGTCTGTTCTCGTACTATGACTGGTTTTACTGCGTCTATTATAATATAGAAACAAAATAAAAATATATTGTTTTATTGGCAAATTATTAGATTTTGTGAAAATTTCCACTAGAAAAAAGGCAACCAATTTTAGTTATAGACGTATTAATTGAATGTTTAGTTTGTATCTTTTTTAGGACTTGAAGCATGGTAGTTGACAGCTTTGCTATTGTGTTTGCTAACTGCTTGGTGTTGGCCCCATGTTCAAATATTATTCGATATGTTTTTGTTCTAACATATTCCATGTAATCTTGGAATCCAATCTCGCCCATAAATTATTTTATTTGGTACTTTGATGTCTTTTTAGTTACGGGTCACTTCCATACCCACTTCGTCACAAGTAGCGATTATTTCGCCCTTCATATTTTAAATAGCCAACGCGCAATACATATGCCTCGTACCGTTGTACATCTATTTTTAACTACGAATTTAGTCCGACCATCGATTATGATTGATCAAGTATCACATTACTGTCTATCAGCTTTTGTGCGGCATAAAAGTTGTTTAATTAAGAATAGGGGCCAAAGGATCTTTTACTTGATATATCATTGATCGAATTCTAATTAGTCTACGTTAAGCAATTAGTCTCCTAATGGAAGTAGCTAATAATGTTTTCTTACTCCAAGCGGATCTTAATTCAATAACAAACGCTTTAGTTATTTACAAAATAATTTTACTAATTAATATATTAAATATTGGTAGTGCATAGTATAATAAGTAACAGTTACACAACATTTCATGCTATTGCCTACTAATTTTCTCAATTCGAAAAAAAAAAGGCCTTATACTTTTGCAAATTTTCCATTTAAGCCGCTAACCAACTTATTCTCTTTTCCTGTATATGACCTTATTGAACGCCACACGTTTTCAATGGCATCTGGAGCTGAAAAAAATTTCTAACATTATTTTAACCGATTTTTTGAATAGTGCTTGAAATCGTTATATTTTTGCAAAATCCAGTTTATATTATCTTTGCTAAAAAGCTCACGGGAAGAAGCCAGAAAACCCATGCTAATAAGTGCTATGCATAAAGTTAACATCTAAATTTTTTCTGAAAACATATCAACTTATAAAGCCTGAAACGGTAAAACATTCCCAAGCAGAAATTTTTTTATTTCCAGCAAATTATCAGGTTGAGCGAGGGTATGCAAAAACGACGGTTATACTTTAATATATAAATGAGTGAATAACAAATTTGTTAAGTACCTAGAGAAAATCTCTCTTCGCCCGAAACAATTATTGCCCTTTTATGATCAACATTAACAATTCGAAAGATTATGAATAAAACATTATTTTCCGAACGCAACGAACTGTATAGAAATATCGTCCTCAACCATGGATAAAACTATTAAATAGTGAACGCAAAATGCAAATTCTATTTTGATAAACGTTACGAACAGATACTCATAGTTTGAAGCAATTAGTTTAAGTAGCATCTATATCGTAACTTGGTCAAGTGTAATATATATTCATTTCAGTATGCTTTATGATAAAGCTGATAGCACATAATCAAAAGTAATGTGTATAGACTATCCAGCACGTGAAGTTTGAGCTGCTTGTTTTTATTGTTGGTTGTCTCTAATATTATCCGCAAGTCGAGGATCGCCACGTTGAATAATTTTATCTAATAGATTAATATATTATACCTGAGGAATACATTAAGCAAATTTCACACTCACTTTATAATTCAAACTATATTGCTGAGACTGCCTCGTTTTGCAATTTTCATTCAGCAAGACATATGACGGAAATATAATGGATAAGCCCAAGTATTAGTATTAGTATATGATCACTAGCCATTAATATAAGAAGCAGTTATACCCAATAATTGAACGGTTTTGGAGAATCGCATGAGTTTAAATATCATAACGTGAAAAGCGTTAACATCAAATTGATCAACTCTTTTGCCATGCAACTATTACGATATTGTAACTAAACAAATGGAGATGCTCTACTCTTGAAAATTAATAATAATAATCCTCTTTATATTTAAAGAAACATCACTCAAACTTAAATGTTTATATAAAGACTTTTGAACTTTAAAACTCAATTTATAATATTAATTTATTGAAGTAGCTTAATATCCCGCATGTACCAATATCATTTCATAAATTTGATCTCTTATTCTCAATGCATGCGCGTCATTTGGTTCAATTTCCAATGACTTGTTGAGATCGGCCAATGCATAATGATATTCTCTGAGAATAAAGTAGACGCTACCTCGTATTCGCAAAGCACGTGCATTATTTGGCTTTATCGATAAGGACTTGTTGAGATCATTCAATGAACGGATGTATTCTTCTAGATCAAAATACACATTTCCCCTTAAAGTTAATGCGTCGGCGTGGTCGGAAACAATGTCCAATGATCTATTTAGATCAGTTAATGCTCGGTCATACTGTTTCAACATGTAATAAGTCTCACCCCTGAACATTAATGTCAATTCATCATTCGGACAAATCTCCAAT
>CAJVPJ010000297.1:0-29990 GCA_910592205.1 Paraglomus occultum | reverse complement strand
AAGACGAAAATGAAGATGGCCATGAATAAGGGGCAAAACATGGAACGGATAATGGTAGGAAAATTGACAGAAAATGGAGAAAACGCAAAGAAAATTTCGCAGAGAAAAGTGAAAACATAAGGAGAATGACAAAAGCGTGAAGTTAAAAATGTGGAAGGAGACAGCGAAAGGTGGAGAAGAAGCAGTGATAAACGTGAAGAGGAATATGGCAAAGGAATAAGGGAGGAAATTACCGAACAACTGAAAAATATGAGATGATGGGGGAAATTGAAAGGAACAGACGTCCATGAATACAACGCGAAACATGAAAAGGAAAAAAGAATCAAGATAATGGAGATGGCAAACAGATGGAGAGGAAGACCATCATGAACATGGCCGCAAACGTGAAAGAAATGTTGACGAAGTGCATGTGATAAAAGATGAAGATGGTGAAGAAAATAAACAGATGAAGAGGAGGAAAATCGTCATGGATGGTACAAATGTCAAAAGGACGATGACAAGGAAAGGATAAAAGATGAGAAAATAGAAGAGAAATGATAAAAAATAAAAATAGAAAAGGTCATAAAACACAGTGAAAAAATTAAAAAAATACCAGAGGAAGAGGTAAAAACGTAAAGATGGCACAGAGGACGACGAAAAAAGATGCCAAAAAAAAAGATGCAAACCGTGAAGGGAAGATGGTGGAAAAAATGAAGAGAATGATTACCATAGATAAAGCAGAAAATGTGAAGAAGAAACGGCGAAGGAAACGGTCAAATGTAAACAGGAAGATGGCGAAGGAAATGGTGGGGCAGAAAAAACGATAGATAAAGAGAAAAAACTAACCATAAACATGACGCAAAACATGAAGAGAAAGATTACGATAAAACCATGTAAAGAGTTGGCCATAAATATGATGAAACAATGAAGAAAGATAGAAGAGAAAAAAAAATGATGATCAAGAAGCGATAAAACAGATGAAGAGTGAATAGTGCAAACGTAAAGGGGAAAGATGCAAAGGAAATAATGCAGAAAGACGGAGAAGAAAATAAACATATTCGTAAACATGGTACAAAACATGAAAGAGAAATAGTGAAGAAAACAATAAAAAATGAAGACGAAGATGATGTCACAATAAAGATGGGTGAGGAAAATGGGGAGAAAATGAAGAAAAAGCGGAAATGAGACGAAAACCATGAAGGTGAAAATAGGTGTTGAAAGAAAAATGAAACGAAGACAAAGAAAAAGTGAAGAATACAGTCATAAGTATGGCACAATTCGTGAAGAGTAACATGTCAAGGTAAAAATGATGAAAAAGTGAAGAAAGATTGGCGAAGAAATGATCATAAGCGCAAGAGAAAAGTGGAAAAGAAATAGACGAAGAGGAAGACAGTCATGAGCGTAATGTAAAATGTAAGGAAATAATGAGAATTGTGGAAAAGTAGATGCGAAGAAAATAACACAGCGAAAAAGAAGCATTACGATAAAGGAAAAAAAAAGGTGAAAAAATGAAAATTACCGCGAATATGTGAAGAAAGGAATGACTAAAAAACAGGTGAAAGGAAGAGATACAATGGTAAAAATGAAGAAATGACCACGAGCAAGTGAAAAGAAAAAGGTAGTAAATAAAAATTGTGAAGAAAATAGAGGGAAAATGGCGGGAAATGATGAAAATCGTAAAGACGAAGATGGCCATGAATATTTTGAAAAAATATAAAAACGAAAAGGAAAGAAGAAATAATGGAAATATGGAAATAAACGTGGTACAAACGTGAAGAAATGATGAAAGTTTCAAACCCAATGAACAACATAGCGAAATATGAACATAAGCATCTTACAAAACGCTCAGCGAAAGGAATGTAAAAGGCAAAAGAAGGACGGACGGGATGAAAAAATAGCGGTGGAAGAAATGGTAAAAAGATAAAGCGGAAGATGGGTATGAACATCATATGAGCGTAGGAAATGGTTACAAGCGCAAAGAGTAAGATGGAGAGAAAAAAAAAATGGCCATGAACATGTCAAAAATTGTTGGTGAGAATGTTGGTGATGGAAATAATAAAAAACACAGAGGCAAACGGAAGACATAGGTATAATACAAAAGAGCATGGTAATAAATAAGAAGAGAAAAATGGCCGGAAACATGGTGCGAAGCGTGTGGATATGGAAGTAATGAGGACGAAGAAAAACAACGATGAAAAAAATCGATAAACATATAAAGAAAGATGGTAAAGGCTAATGGTGAAAAGGCGAATAAAAAAATAGCAAGGAAAACAGTGAAGATGTATATGGCGGGGAAATTATGGAAAGATAAAGAGAAATATGTGAAGAGAAAGAAAGATGACCACAAACATAAGCCAAAGATACAACCATGAACATAATGAAGGAAATAACAGTAAAAGAATGGTAAAGAAAAAGCGAATGAAATGGTGATGACCATGAAGAGGAAGACGAGAATAAAAAATATGAGGAAAATGATGAAACAGGGGAAAAAATTTTGGAAAAAACGGTTGAGGCGAGGTAATGATGAAAAGATAAGGAGAAACACAGCCATAGAATGGTAAAATTGTAAGATAATAATGGAAACGGAATAAAAAAAGCCATACGCTGAGATTAAAGAAAAGGGTGTTGGCTCAAATGGCTACAGAAAGCCATAGAGCATAAACATGAAATCTAACATATCATAAATATCCCAAATATTCCTCTATTCTAAATCGCCCCCCACCCACCCAAATGCCAACTTACCTCAAAGTGATAGTCATCCCCCATCTTAGAGCTCAACTCTCTCTTAAAAATTTCAGACAACTTGCTGTCCTTTTTGAATAATTTTTTTTTCTTTGCCCAATTAACCAAGACTTTTTTATCGCTCTGCATTTTCAGTAATAATCCCAGTCCACAGTTATACGCTAACCGGAAGAATGTAAATAGGCCGAGAAATAACCAACGCGATGTTGATGTCGGAAGGAATAAGAAGAGGACGATCTGGAGAGCCATCACAGATAGGGTGAAGATATCGAATAGAGACTTGCGCGATGATGGATCAAACACCGAAGTTAACATGTCTTTGGTTTGAGGAACTGTAAAGACTATAGGCAGAGAAAGAGGAAGGAAACGACGACGACATTGTTAGTTCTGCCACATGCGATAGATACTTTTTCCTAGCAATCTAATCCTCTTGATGACGTAAGCATATGTTGTACAACTGATGACGATGAATAACAAGTATTACCCTCTCCTTCAAAGGTCTTTCCAATCACACGCTGCTGATTCTCTTTATTCGCATCAAGCGCATCTCCATTGTCAAGGTTTGGGTTGCCGGAATGCGTACTGACGCATGAATTTCTGTGGCGAAGGGAAGTATGTGCATCGGCCATTTATTGACAGCGGGAATTGTTGAGGATAGTTCGGATCGTGTTACTTGGGGGTCGGTATACAATCGTCGTGGGATTAAATAATACTTGTTGTTGTTGTATTCATACGTTCATATGCAACTGTAAACAGTGCGTTTCATATAAACTGTCTGTTGAAGACAATACTTTGAATGACTTTTCCTTCAGTCTGTTGAAGTTTGAAGAGAAGGATGGTGGGAAGTGATTTTTTTTTTTATTCCGCGTCGGGGCGATCTTAATGTTGTATATCATATGCTTTTGATGTGGCGTATTCTCATTGGGGATATGAACCACTCGCTAAATAATATAATTGGAAAGCGTCAACAAAGAAAACGAATAATATGATAATAACCCCAAAATGAGTCACGTGTTAATAATTTCGGGGGGCGGGAATGTGATTTCTGCGTGTGATTATCAAAGATTTTTGCATCGGGGGTGACATAGACAGGTTCGCGAACCGTTTGTCAGTATACTGGAATTTGAACTTGCATTTGAAAAGGGAAATGTCCACTTTCAAGCTTTCCCTGTTGCCGCGAGCAACATTGCAATGTTATGACGCTACAACACGCGTAATACCCAGACTAGATCGGTTCGAATTACCGGTGTGATTAAATAGAAACAAGAGCAAGCCCAAATTATTTATCTTTGCGAGAGATTTCCGTCTTCTAGACGGTACTTGTTTACCCATTCCAGCATATCTACTGTTCTCAAAACTTGCCTTGGAACGGTCATTGATATTAATCGTCTAATGTATTTACGAACGAGCTGGATATCTTTGACTTACCCTGCGGTAGATGTTTATCGATTGCACCCCAGCTCACGGCCAATGTGTACGACAACAAGGGTCTTTCGTTCAAAGAGTAGTATTCCTGCTGGCACACATATATCCTGTTTCCAACAATAAGAGATGGATTCGTGAATCACCATTGATTTTATGTATGGATGGTTGCGAAGCGTATAGTAACATGTAGGCTCTGGTTTCGCAAACATGGATACCCAACGGGTAAGCAACAAAGCGGGCGGATTTATTAGCCATATCAATTACTTACTCTATGATAATTGTTTACGATAATCTCAAAGATGAGAAGAGACTATCCCAATCCATACGTAGACTTTTACGACACTCACTTGCTGTAATCCCCGCCAAAAAGCAGAAAAAACTTAAAAAGAGAAGCCGGTCGGCAAATTGTATTTATAAGTTATTGATAACGGTGATATTCTCTAGAGGTGAAATATCTTAACGCTGTGCTCATACAATGACGTGTGAGTTTAGTAAGTCGAATTTCCAATATTAGTTATTAACGCACGCATGTATCATTCGATCTCAGTTAATTCGTGGGCGAATAGCAAAACGAATTTCTTTATATTACAATCTTGTATACACGAGCCAGATACAAAGAGGTAAAGTGTCAGCAGATTTTTTGTGCGTCTATCGTATTAGTATGTAGAATTGTTTTTTAGTGGAAGAAACATGTAATATTGAGATCAGTATTATGATTATAATATTTCAGGATATGGTCCTCGATACGTGATTTTTGTCGGGATATTCCAAACTTATTCGCGTCAAGGTTATAGCGTTTTTTGCAAATAGACAGTGGAAGATGCTATAATTATAATATTAATATACTATCTAAATTGACGATTTCTGAATTCCCAAATATCTACTCTTGCTTTCGTCTATCATTTAGGACTGTCTAAAAACTTGTGATCTGAAGACCCAACATTTAAGAAATGCACTACTCCAAATTATTTTTCTTGTGTCTGCTACAATACAGACGAGAATAGAAAAAGGCATCTGCTGCTGCTGGAAAGGGACACTTCAGAGGGGAGAATGTCGAATTCTAAGATTACAATATTTTGTTAAGAGTTATACGGAATAGGTTGGTTTCTTAATATTAAATTAAACTTGTTATCAACTCCAAGTGCTGCGCGTAATTGTTCAACAACTCGCTTACTAGCTCAATTGATGTTTCAGCAGAACTAGCGCTGTTTGGGAAAGACGACCGCATACTTAGATGATTACTAGTCGTTGCGGATAACATCACTCTAGGGCGCAGCATTCAGTAACGGTAATATTATGTTACCGCTTGCAAGCTTCCTGTTCATTTGCGATTTTTCAACTGACCATTCCTTCGATTCGTAGATCTGTGACCAGAAACTCAACTGTTTGAAGTGCTTTCCTTGTTGAAGCGTAGATCGGTATAATGGTTAGGATAAGACAGCGAGAATTATAATCATTTATGGCTGGATGTGTGTTGGCGTGCGAGGTGAGGAAGGTCATGGGCGAAAATGGGGGAGTATGTTACAAATTTTAATGGCATTCCACTTCCTCCTTTTGAATTCCGATTAACAGCCTTAAGCTGTAAGTAATACTAGGTAGAACTGCAAACTGCATATAATTAGGATGGAATTATTGCAGTTAGACTTTAACACTTAACAATATCATTTCTATGCTAACTGCTCATCTCTGTTTCATAACTTCTAGGCTTTCTTGTATTCACGAGCTCAAGAAGTCAATGAGATGGATGGATCTAATACGGAGTTTGGCGAGTTAAAGATGAAGGTGGAGTGTCAGTGGTGGCGGAAATCAAGAGTGACGTTAGACCCATACTGTATTAACATATACCACATTCGTCGTTAAAGGCTTTGCTCTCTCCGTATACCACCTCCCCTTGACTTCGTCGCGTTCCGCGTTGAAGTATTGCACGCAAGATACCACTAGGCCAGCCCGGATCATTGTTTCCCGAACACTGCACTATAGGTGTTTATAAAGAGAAAGCTGCAGTTCAGTTTAATGAGTCTGCTTATCGGAATCGGATTTTATTCATTGCAGCATTGAAGAAGTTAGCAAAGAAAACCAACACCGGCAACCTATGCGTTATTTTCACTCAGTGCGTATAGGATGAATCCATATTTTGGAATTATTAACAATAGCCCTGGCGAGTTGGACATAGCTTTATCGTGGGGATAATGAATATCAGAATGTTACAATTACAGTTTGGTTTGATATGCACCTTGTACGAATACAATCTCATCATTAGATGAATGAATTATTGATATTGATGCTTGTTATTAATTAAAAAAAAGTTGATATTGCTTTAATAGTCCATTTCTCAATTATCGTTATCTTAACCCTTGAAATTATTAAAAACAGTAGAATGATGGTTTGGTCGATTATAACGGCGATATTTCCAACTGATTTGCGAGAAATGCTTAAAATATATTCCGATAGTTATCCAACCAGGCCAGGCGATGCTTTATTAAACGCTGGATATAAGTCTTGGCCCAGAAATACCGTCTGGTATTCTAACGTTCAATTACCAATTTGTTTGTTTTATCATTAAAATTAGATATCACGATAATTACAATTATTATTATAGTTTTCGGCAATAACTCAGGCCTATCACTAATATTTTGAGCAAAGTACTTGGCACGTGAATCGAGTAAATCGTTAGTATTAGCGAATCACGAATTCCGATGGATTGACAAAATGTCATGGTTATGGACATTCACAATGTCGGGAACAAATAATTTCCCGGTTTTCGTGTTACATCTGACCACAGTAGACAGTAATAAACGGCGAGATAGCTTTAGCGTCAAATTGTGAGCCTTGTCGAAGAATATCTCTAGTATAATTCGGTCTTCACTTGGCACGCCGTACAGTCAACTACTGTCTATAGTCACTTCCTCTGCTTAGTAGAACAGAAGAAATAAACACTCTCTCCCCTCTGTCTATAATCCCCACTTTTCCGAAATTTGCATTGTGCCAAAAGGTGTGACTATAGACAGTAGTTGACGCAGAAAACTCAACCTATCAAGTACTCACACGAATAGTTTATGCAGGGACTTTCCTAATTAATCATTTTGCCCTTAATGATGTGCAACTGTGTAGCCTGCTGCGCACTTATTAATGTTGCACGTGTACAACGAATTGGCAATCATTTATAATGCATTGATTTTCGCTTACTAACGCTAATACTAAATTCAAACAATGATGAACTTCGGTTATCCGGTGAGAATGTCATACTATAATGAGTAGAAAAATGGGCGATTGCTAACCTTTTGCTTTTCATCCTTTTTGCTTCACTTCTCTCAACTTTCATTTAGCTACCTCACCCATCAAGCGACAAGGTCAGTGCACTGGCGTTCTCGCCGGTTGCAAACTTTCTTGCTGTTTCTTCATGGGATAAGTATGTAAGTCAACTAGCAACAAATATGACCTAAATACAATCCACGGAATTCGGCGGCGGTTTGTTTTGGTTTAACATGAAACTATCATCCGTGATAATGTCCTTATGACATTAAACAGACAACAATGGACGACCTCTCTGCCTCCCGTCTCTCTCTTTCTCTCTATTCCCCAAAATCACTCCCCTTCACTGATGATGGTCATCGCAGTCCATGCTGTGAAGGTTTGCATACCTTTATAGTAACACCTACGATTGAACGCTAGGTGTTTCTGTATTAAAAAGGACTGTAACACACTGTGAGTGGTCTTCAAATGACATCTTGTTCTGTTCGAAGAAATTCTTGCAAAACGAGTTGTCATTGTCTCAAGGTTGATGGCCGGGTCCAGAAGGAGTAGTCCCGTTTTAGTTGTCTTGACATTCAAGTAAATCACAATGTACTATAGTGTTAATATGAAACACGTTACCATAGAATTGTTGCCGAATTCCTTCGAGTTATATAACTGTCATTTTAACATTCGTTTAATTGTCATTTTCCGTATAGATGAAAATATATGAAGTAGATGCTGCAGTCGGAGTTGGATACGGCAGACTAGAATACAAGCATGAATTTGCTGTTTTATGCTGTGCGTGGAGTAAAGTGAGTTAATTAATACAAAAATGAAATCCTTGCAGGTTTCGATTTATTTATGGCTAATCTCTTTTTATGTTTAGGATGGACTTAAACTCGTTTCGGCCGGCGCGAATAAGGCTGGCGGGGTGCAGACGGGCCTACTGGTTGATTTAACTACACAACAGCATATGCAAATTGCCCAACATGTATGTCCTATAAAAACCATCAAATGGGTAGATAATCAAGTGTTCTGCACCGGAAGCTGGGACAAAACCGTCAAGTGTTGGGATACTCGAACCCCGACTCCTGTATTGAGCATTCCTGTACCCGAAAGGGTTTATGCAATGGATTTAATATATCCTTTTTTGGTTATTGGTACGGCCGAAAGGCACGTTGTAGCTTTCGATCTAACGAATCCTAGTAAACTATACAAGGTAACGTCATGAAACTGTCATTCACATAATTTTTAAGATTGTTCTGTTTTCTAACATCATTGCAATTGTTATCTTATTTTGACTTATAGTGGCAACCGAGTCCTTTGCAGTTTCAAACTACTGCAATATCTTTTTTCATGAACGCGACTGGCTATGCTATAGGAAGCATGAGCGCAGTCGGGATACAATATCTCAATAAGGAAGAGGAGCAGTAAGTAGATAAATGTTTCCTGCTGTTACATAATCAATATTCAATCGTGTAAAATGGGTTATATTAATTCATATTCTTCATTATTCAAGATTAAGCTTCTCATTCGAATGTCACCGAGAGGGCAGTATCATAAATGCCATCTCATTCCATCCCTTGTACGGCACATTTTCAACTGCCGGCAGCGATGGTACAGTTAATTTCTGGGATAAAGATTCTCAGCGGCAACTCCAGGGCTTTCCCACCGTTGGGTGTCCGATATCAGCGAGTACTTTTAATAGAGATGGTACAATATTTGCTTATGCCGCAAGCTACGATTGGAGTGCGGTAAGCGTTATTAAGAAGTTAATGATACGTGTGTTGCACGTCTCTCTCTCCGATCATTAATTAAACCTCTCTTATTAATTTTCGTTTGCTATAATGTAGGGATATCTACCATCACCACCGGGCAACCATACTGTATATCTGCGCCGTGTAGGGGAGGAGGTTATACCAGAAAAAATGCGCCGCTTTCCTTGTCCTATGACACTCGGCAGATGATTTTTGTCAACACAGATTACAACTATTTATTTTCACATTACTTACTTCTTGTCTTATATTTAACAAGCAATGTTTCGTGTCACATCATAAATAAAGATCTCAAATTGTTTTACTTTATGCTGTATGTTTTTCTTCGAATGCTTTCATGTAATCAATCAATGCAGTTACGCCCTCTATTGTCATGGCATTATAAATGCTGGCCCTAAGGCCGCCGACGCTACGATGTCCTTTCAACTGATACGTCTTCAAAGCTTCGGCACCTGCCAAGAATTGCGTCTCCAATTCGGGCGGGTTTATTCTGAATGGTACGTTCGCACTCTTAAATCAATATGCGATTGGTAGATTTTTGATTGATCGATATAGTCATACAGCAATTTAGCCTTCTTCTCATTGACTTTCTCAATCTCTTGGACTCCGCCTCGTGCTGTTAAATGCTCAAACACTAATCCCGCCATGTACACCGCAAATACGGGAGGCGTGTTATATAACGAATCTGTATCTGCCATGATTTTGTAATCCAACATACTGGGTACTGTCGCCAACATGCTACTACTCCCAGCACTATGCTCGACAACAGTCTTTGGCTGATCAACCAACAAATCCTCTCTCACGATCACGATAGTAACTCCAGCCGGTCCAACATTCTTCTGAGCTCCCGCATAGATCACGCCAAATTTACTAACATCGAATTTACGCGAGAGTATGTTCGAAGACATGTCACACACGAGTGGAACGGAAGGGTCGATATCGGGAATGTAGGGGAATTCAACTCCATTGATTGTTTTGTTATCACAGTAATATTACCACCTGAAAGTCTTGCATCTGCGGCAATGTTTACGTTTGCATAGACTCTTTTCGCCTCGGCCACCGATTTTGCCGACCACGAACATAATCTACAGGTGGATTCAATGAGTAATCGTCCTCTTTGCGGCGACGATATTGTATACGACCGCCGCAAATTGAGTATGCCCACCTCCCTGCATAAATAGTATCTTGTAGTTTTCTGGAATATTTAACAATTGCCTTCTTGGTCTTTTTGAGAAGGTCAGGCGTTTTGGAACAATGAGAGATTTCGAGGACCGACATTCCGGAATCATTTCGACAATCAATTTCCCGGGATATTGTCGTTTGGGTCTAGCTGATGCGCTTCTCGAGAATGTGTCTGACAATGTGTAAGTTTACATGGCATATTAGTCATGCTCGATTAGAACTTTATTTCGCGGCTAATATATAATACCATCAAATCTGAATTAGATACAAAGGCTATTTTGTTGATTTATTTGTACGCGTGTCAAACACAGTTGCCATTGGGATGTACCAGAAGTTTGGTATTAGATATTAGTTAATACAATCCTAGTTAATCAATAACGCGTGTCTAACTGGTTAAGCCAAACGATCAATTTTATTTGCAATTCAGGAAGTATAAGTAGTCAGCAAAATATCTTTTACAGCAAATAGTGTAGAGTAAACGGGTTTGCAAAATGTGGTTTTAAACTGCTTGAAAGCACCCGGTTACGTTCTAAAAAATTAATACATACTGTACATAGTATTAATTGCTTATGTTTCAATAACATTTAGAATAAATTTTAAAATTTAAAATCTAGCAAATAAACAAGTTATTATAAGTTGATGAAATTTTGTCAGACATTCTTTTTACGAAAAATAATTTTTAAATTTCCAACATTAGACTAGGTAAACACTTTATAATAACAGATGCTACCTTATTTGCAATTTTTTTAACAGTTGAGCTATTGAAAATTATATAAGCTTAATTACTACCAAAAGTTTAACTTTAAAATGGGTTTATGATATTATTGTTATCTGACGTTATAATTATTGCTTTCCCCGAGACATCAACAAAAATATTAATATGCAAGGTATTGCCTACTGTTCTCTGACTAAAAAACGACGAGTTAAACAATAAAATGTTACTCTAAATCTGTTTCAATCAACAGACGAGGGAAATATGTCTAAAGTCGAAGGATAAGAAAAATGAACTATAGTTTGACTAATAACTGGCACATATTTATTTAGCTATCTGTTATCATGTAATTGTAGGTAACTGTAAAGCAGATTGTTGTAACAAAGTTTTCTTTTTGTTATGAGACATGCAACTTTTAGTGATTACCATATTCAGAAATGTCATATTACAATGCAATGTCAACGAGCGTGTTCTTAGAATCCACCGATAATAATAAACAACATGCTATAACTCGTAGACACTTGATACTTGCACTTAACAGTCAATTTATCAGTTACGACACAACACCATTCTTTGAACTAATTACTATTACGAAATGTGTATTTTTATTTAATAAACAGAGCTTATATACATGATGAGCGATATATCAACACTATGACAACCCCTTTATCTCCATCATCATCCTTCAACCGTATTAAAGTCCTTGGCTTCTTTGTTCTTCCGAAGAACATCTTCATGTAAAGTTCCTGGAGTGGCGGAGTTACGGTACGCCGAAACCGTTTCGCTTGTCCGGGGGGGGGGGGCAGGAGTCCGCGAAGATCCAAAAATTTAAGTGTTTAAAAAATATATTAATATTTGGTTTTTTTTAATAAAGTTTTTTTAAAACAAAGCCGTTTTATTTAAAAGCTTTCTTCTGGAAAAGATGTTTTTTGTGTGAATGGTCATGGTCAATCACCCGCGGGTGATTTGTCTTTTCGATAGAACCCATGGCCTGTACAAGATGTGGAAAAAATTTTTAATAGTAAATGTTTCAAACAAAGGCGTTCTGTTAAAAGACGTTTTCCAGGAAAGATGTTTTTTGTGTGAATGGGCGCGTTTTATGCACCCGCGGGTTATTTGGCTTTTCATATCCCCGCAAAAGAAGCTTTGGTCTAAAACAGAGCCAATATAAAAATACGCGTGGTTGGTTGAAGAAGTATTCATTATGATGTATGTGTTAGATGTGAGAATCGCACTGACAAGAAAACGATGAGATTATATAGATCTCGCAACGTCTGCTAAAGTTTAATGCAAGGCGTGTCTAATAAAACGTAAAATTTCAAAAGTGGTTTAAATCTGCATTATCGTCATTTGTAACAATTGTTTAAACAAGAATTCTCACCACCGAAAAATAATTCAGAGCGCCTTTTTAGTATTAGCTTACCCATCCGCATTGTTTGAGTGTTGGCGTGTCAGATTGTCTAATATGTCGAACTGCTCATTATTACTTTGGTGTAACAATCGCGGGTGCAAACTTAAATTCTTCTTCTAAATTTTGCGGAAGACTGAGAACGCGCATTCAAACAGAATGACATGCCGTCGAACCCTTCCAAGATTAACGTCTACACGTATTTGCGGCTGAATTAATCTTTAGGGGAAAATATCAGGACAACGACAGTGGCGCGATCAATAAAAAAACAATAAGCGGCACATTCAAGAAAGTTCAAAAAGGGCACCACCGAGAAAAGCAGAACGTTGTAATCAACTGAGAGAAAGCCTCCTGTAAGCGAAATCGTCATGATTAGACATACATCGCCCTGCTAATGATGCTACCACATACAACGTGCAATCCAGAGCATGGATTAGAGGGGAGGTAGATACTATGATATATTGTCACACATTTTCGTCAACCGGACATGCTTCGATAAAATAAGATTCAATATTTACCAGAAGAAGTGCGCTCGTCTATAACTGTCCCTCACGGTAGGTCTGACGTTAATAATAGATAAAAAAAGTATTAATTTCGTATGAAGCCACAGGATCCTATGCAATAGTCTGTTTAATTGACTGCGAGAAAAGCGTTTTAGTAAAATACAGCGTTGTTTGCTTACCATCTTACTTTCCTCTTCCAAATGAATCGTCCCCAGAGTTATTCTTGGAATGCGCTATTGAATGTGGCTGTGGATATCTTATAATACTTTCCGATCACTTATTCAAATACTCAGGGTAAGTAGATTTGCATGTGATCGGAGCATGTTATAGTTGACATTCCCAAGATTGCTAGTACGCCTAGCTCTATGTGTGAATGATCAGCTTGCGGCAGTTTGCTGAAGTATCCCGTCATCTGAGGAAGATCCTTGATGATTATTCGTATCAATAACATATTCCCTCTGAATGTTCCAATACTAAACAAGAGCCCTTACCACGATGCAATTTGTTCCTACAAGCAGAACAATATTACTGAAAATCTATGATCACATCCTGCCGCATTCTTTACTATCTCTAATAGTAAAGCGAAGCCTGATAATAATAAGTATGAATTATACACAAATAAAGATTGTATGCGGATAATTTGTCATTCTACTAAAGACTTATTAACGTATTTCTCAATTAAACCACACATAGAACATAGAATTAGTTTAATAACTCACTTTCTGTAAAGTCCATCAGCGTAACAGGAAGAGTTCACGTCGATGTAATCGCGCTTTAACACGTGACCAATATTTGAGACTCGGCTAATTCCTAATTTGGAACTACTCTGCCGATTTATAATTATAGCAGCCTGAGAAATGAGGAAACGTTTCCACAAGCCTATTCGCAGTTGTTTGCGTAAAATTCATAAATAGTCACTTTTTTTTTCGACACTTACCTAATCCAAATTTGTCCGTTTGTATTACGGTCACGCAACCCCTGCATATCTTTGCATATCCCTCGGAATGTGACATATCAAGATCAATATATCGTTGGGCCAGAGAAGTAAGTAAAAAGGGAATATGAGGTATATGATAGAAGAGGGTGGGTTTCTAACAAGACAATATAAATAAACTAGGCTATCATGGTCGGGTGCAGTGTACGGATAGAAGATGTTGTGTCTTTTTATACTGTCGTAACGAGTCAATCGGCTCATAAAAGGCAACGAGCTTTGTTACACGATAACGCCAAGGCACCGCTGCCCATATCAATAGATCTCTTCTTTGTGTGTAGCAATCTGCAGGTGTGTGAATTTAAGACTTCTGATCTCAATACAGTTATTCCCTAACCCTTCCCCAAACCCTAAGAAAATATGAAATAAGACTAATCCTCTCCTATCATCGCCGGAATCTTCCCAAGAAGAGAAGAACTTTGGCACGCTTTATACGAAATCGTTAAAGTGAACGTGCAAATATTCGCACTACAAATGTCAGACTGTCAGAAGCACGCAAGCCAAAAGGACGGGCGTTGATGATTGTCGACGGGATCAAACGCTCTCAAAAGATGACAAGTCGTGTAAGTGTAAAGGGGAGTTGAGGCAGCATTGTTAGACTAGTCACATTTATATCATTAAAATTAATGTACTGCCAAACTATGAGCATTTACTACATGTTCGATCAATGTTCCTCGCGTAACCCATGTCTTGTCTAACTTACCCTCCATTTCCTCTTCCACATTAACAATCTACCAGTGCCTTTTGACCACTGCTGACGTTTGTTGAGCTGCCTGGATTTTCGAGGTCTTTATTCGCATTATAAAGATTGGCGTTTCGAAGTTCTTCTCCTCACGAAGGTATTCTTAATCCTTCCTTTGCAAAAAACTCAAGTACTTCTTTCTAACCAATTATCCCACATGAACTATTTCGTAGGAATGTCCCGGTTGGTTGGGGAATCTATGATTTTGACACGACGGCACGTCGCGGGAATTGACGGTTGTGCTGAGGACCAATTCGAGAAGGATAGTTGAGTGAAAGATAGAGACTGAACGGCTATCCAGCCAACCGTTGGTCACCATACGAATAAAATTTTATTATGATAAGGATACTATAATGTTAAGTTGAATTCCACTGAACCAGAAGCATAATAAATAATAAGATATTTAATTTCTGGGCATCAAGATTTTTGAAAACAAATCAATTTGCATCATCACGTGTTGATATACACGTGGTTTCGTATCAATTCTTGAGCAGTTAATAATTGCATATGGGCATTATTATGCGATACTTCTGGATATCGAATTCGGTCGACTTCAAATTTATCAGCACTAACAAAGCGTCGAAAAACTTTTAGTCGGGTTCCTCAACATGATATATTCTGCCTTCATCATTCAATGTGTATTTCAACGATTGCCTTTCCCATGCTTTCCACATTCTGATAGATTTGCAGCAGAGAAAAAGTCTTTGTATTAATAGTACGTATTTCTGCATTGCTATTCGATCAATCCATTCCGTCATTGATGCGAAACGCGCTTTTACCAAAGCCTAGACGACATTCCAATATCCTCGGTTTTTCGTTCCTAATCTTTTGACACGCTTTTCTTTATTACTATCTTTCCGCACCCTCTCCCAATCCGACTACGCCATCACAAATACGCAGCGCGAACACATCGATGTCCTTATCTGCGACTTCAAATTATTTATCTTCTTACAACCAGTACTGGAGACGATGATGGGGAGCTGATTCCGTGAAGGACTGTAGGACTGGTACCAGGCAATTGCGTTCTTCAGGGGTAACGAGGATAGATTTGAGCTCGCACAATTTCATGTTGGCTATGTTCACGAAGTTCGACATTCCAATGTTGAGGTACGAGTTAATTGATTTGGCTTTATGAAGCTCTTTTAATTGGCTACACTTGGGGATGTGGAGTGTGATTAGAGTTTTATGAGCGCAACGTGGATAACTATGAATTAAGTTCTCTCACAATTGACTCATGTATACACCATTCTCACCTCTCAATTCAGGCGTTCAGCGACGCTAAACTTGACCTATCCATTATCAGACTGGACAAATTACGCGAACGAAGATTCGGTATACTTTCTTAGCGCTGAACATATATAATACCGAAATATGTAATACAAATTCGAGCAACTCAACTGAATTATGAAGGTATCTCTGACACTTTGCGCATAATTATTATCTATGACGATCACCTGACGAGGAGAATGCTTCGTGGTCTTGCAAATGGTCCCGTTAGACATATGATAGGCTATGCTATCAGTATTGATTTCGACAAGTAAAATATAACCTCATAGGCAGGAACTCCGCAGATGCGAGAATTTAAGCAAATCTCATTAGTTTATAATGCGAGTGTTCATATCGAAAGCACAGTAAGGCTGCACTTTTAGGAAGACAAAAAATGGGGGCCATATGAGAATATCATGAAAATGAGTTATGAGCATATTGGATTAATGAAATCCGCAAAAAAACCAGAACACTGGCTTTTACGGCCTTTGTTATTATGGAAATAATACGGCTTATGAGATAAGGGAGAATCCAGATCAGGAATGAGACATACAGTCCATGCCGGCGACCAATCTACTCATCACGTTCGTCTACATTTAACCTTTCACCTTTACTAAACACCCATTGATCATGATTTGTACAGTATCATACGCCGAGCTAATAGCAATTATAATCTCCTTATGTGCACATCCCCTTTTGTAGACCTCTCGTTCTTTCATTGAAACAAAAATCGACATCTCTGGACTTTAATGCCTAGTTCATTTTCTTCGGTTTTATGTGTTACTTTTGACATTCAAACTCGTGCCGTTCGCATGTCCCTTGATCTTCAAAGAAGGTCAACATAGTCACGTACCATTACAAGATAAGGATAGACAAAAGATTGGGTCGTAGCAACAGACATTATTTTGTTCACCACCACTAATTGTTGAGGAAGTCAGAAAAACCATGGTTAAAGAATAAGAAATTACCAAAGACTATGGAAGCCGGCAAAAGAAATTGGTAAACAGAGGCCAACTGCTTTTACGCTCTCGGATGAATGCCCCATGCTACGCAAAAGTAAAAGAAGACAATTGTGCATAGTATTTATTTAATTACTTGGTTGTATGCATAGTCAAATAACTCATTGTCACCATATTTCTAACTTGCATTTCGTGAACAGTTATGTCACCAGTTCTCGACTCGGAACCAACTTTCTTGGCAATCTCAGCGGCTTTCTCCTCCCGATTGCTTGTTTCTCATGTTTCGTAATCGTAGAAGTAAAGAGAAATTGTTTATAGAAAGACTTTACAACCTGTTTAATCAGCGATCGAATATCTAATTGCATAATACACCTGGTGTTATCATACCAAGCTATGACACGCGTCCATGTCGTAACAGTACATATTTGCTGGCACAGAATCATGCTGGCTGCGGAAAATGTGTGCGTCGTTTATGTCGATGATAACTAACACCGCTGTCTAGAAGCTTTTTACTAAGCGATAATGTTCGTTCAACCCTTTAAATATCTGTTTCACATTCTCTGTACAATGCTACTAGAATGCTCCTCTCATCATAAGCATGACCGCCGCCTGTCAATGTTTGATTACCGCACCACATAACACTCACACGCAAACGCCGTGAGTCTATTACTGCCCTCTTAAAGAGGTCATAATCTTCGATAGCTTGACATACGGACGTCTAATACAAAAACCACCTTATATGTGTCTCCTTTAAGAAATTGATCGATTTGGGATTGTCACAGTAGAATAAATATTATTGCCAACAACTACATAATTTCTGTGATAACGCCGATGACAATGTTTGAAATGTTCTCAGAACGACATTGATTTTTATGGCAATTTCATACTCGGGTTTAACATATGCAGCAATTACGGCAGCAATATAATAAATACGTCCTCATCAACCTCCAGACATTTTATATACGTACTAGTGTAATGATGCTGGGGGTTAGTCACTAGGACCGCTTTCTTACACTACATTAACCGTTCTAAATAAACAAGAAAACGCAGGATTAATCTCTTATTATCAATACCATATGTTCTTGTTCTGTCAGTAATTGGCACTTGAAACTTGTTAATCCATATTAAATTGTGTCACGTGCGATAACTGAAAGTTTTTTTTATTCAAGGGTTCTCGTTTTTCTAAATTGCTTTCACTTTGCAGTTTCCAAGGTATTTTCATTTGGTTTCCCGACGGAGCGTCGTCACCCAGCCTTTCTTTATAGCCCTAATTCAACCGTCTTCAAGTGCATGAGAAAGTTTACGATTTTGGGTAGGAATCAGCAATGCGTCAAACTGAACCACCCGTAGGAGACTTAACGATATCAACAAATTACAACGCACTACTGTTTTGAAAAAAAAAAGCTGTCTGTATTATAACAAAAAAATGTCGTCAAACTCAAGCACTTCCAATACCTCTTCTCAAAGCCAAGTTCCCTCCGTGGCCTGTACGTCATGCCAACAAAAAAAGGTGAAGTGCACGTACGTCATGCCAACAAAAAAAGGTGAAGTGCACGCGCGGTATGCCGTGCGGCAATTGTAGCCGCACAGGCAGCGTGTGCGAATACGCCGAGAGGCGTCAAAGGCCGTGTCAATTAATCAGCAAAGCAATAAATCAAGAACTAGAAGAATTTTCAAAACAGCACTGACTGGCGGCTTTAATCACATCGTTACTACGGACTGCTTATTCTTGACTGTTACGGTCGGGGTTTATATGTGTGTTAGCTGTAACGGCAGCGGCTACTTTATTTCAGTTCTTGTTGGGAAAAATCAAGAAGTGGATAAACACCTCATCACTCATCTCACGTCTCATGACTCGACTCTCTACTCTCAACGGGTCCTACTACCCTAAATCGCATTCGAAGCTCAAACTCTAAACGATGCCAAACTACACGTGTATATATGCCATTGGCTTACGGTCGATAATAACACGTTAGACACATTCTCTACAAAGAAGTGTCCACCATCCGTGGAATGCATCGTGGTTAGTGCAAATGGAAACTCCCGAGGTAAAAGACTTTTTCGCTAAGGCGCGCCTCGGGAGTTGAACAACACGATTCCAAACTACACGCGTACATATACCGTCGGCCGCTTGCCCCATCCAAAACCTCTGAAGACGAACACGGTGTTAGATACCTTCATAATATGACGCGTCCGCTCTTCCTTGGCGTAAAAGACTACGAAGTGAAGTTCAACCAGACCGTCAGAGGCACACCGGTCGATAATAAAACGTTAAACACATTCTCTACAACGAACTATCCACCGTCAGTGGAATGCATCGTGGTCAGTGCAAATGGAAACTCCCGAGGTAAAAGACTTTTCGCTAAGGCGCCTCGGGAGTTGAACAACTGGGAATTTGTAAAGTCATATGAACATTTGATGGGAACTATGATGTGAATGCCATATTAACAAGAAAACCCACATCAGAAAGTAAATCGGACTTCAAACGAGGAGCAAGAAGCATCCTTATTTATTCAGAACAGAATCCGAAATAAATTAAAGATATTATTAAGAAGTCACTATAGTTAGTTCAGCATTCTTTATCGATCGCAATACAGTAATTCTTCTTTTTATTTATCTGTAATCCTCAAAATGAAATAAATTTATTTTTGCATCGTTAACACTCGCCTATTGTGTTAGAACACTATAGAAACTCAAAGCTAAGCGACCACAACCTTTTCAAATCACATTGTTATTATTTGGTCGATGTTTCTCCAGAGTCTCGCGTAAGCTCACCCTATAAGATTACAAGTGAAAACAATATCAAAATCATCTCAGCGCACTTGATCACGCGACTCAGCACGAAAGCATTTTTGATTACATTATATACCATAAATTAAAAGTTTAGTTCCTTGATACTTTCTGTAGCGACGCGTGTTACAATTGTCTTCCATAAACAGGAAACCGCGTCTTATCATAGTTTGGATTGTACGTGAGTCTTCAGACTTCTTTTATATTTGAAGTTTTCCTTATCTTGGTTGCATATGTAAGTGGACTTGGATTACACACGAGTTCTGTATCTCATAGTTATTGTCTCGTTCTAATTAAGCTAAACCCCCTTCTTTTCGATTCCATCATTCTTTTCGATCATACAATGGATGAGAAGGTAAACCCGAATTATGCCTAGGGAAAGAACTTGGCGCTTTAGTCATATCCTTTATGTAAAGTCTGGTAATGCAGGCAAATTGAAATGCATTACCCTTCTTGATTCCAACACATATGCCCTTTTGCATTGCACTAATCCGATTTTCCACACCAAGCATGATCGAGTAAAGTATCCCACGCAGTTATATGCAGTGCTGTCAGAATACGTCTTTCAGTCTTTTTATCGAGGTCCAACTTCAACGATGGTGACAAATCTTGCATCCCAAGTAAAATATAGCTTCGCGTTCATAAAGTACTCACACAGTCGTGACTATTTTGTTCATTATCATTAGACCCCAATTTAAATTCAGTCCAAGTGTCAAATTCTTGTTAAGCGCATCTGAATATGAATTAACAGTGCTCGATCGCTTACCACGAGCACGTATCTGTAACGGCCGATTAATCCAGTGATGAAGGCGCGTCTTTAACGTTTATGTTTCTATTTTTGTACAATACCGTAGAATAGATGTTAATGATAAATTGTGAATACATGCGACATAGAAAAAGTCTTTCACTAACAATTAAATACAAGTATTTCTGTCAGCATCTGTTAAATCGACGGCCGTGGGCACATTTAAAATAAGTTTATTGGAAAAAAGGGGATTTCGACAAGCGCAATTTCGTTTGAAAGTTACCCGATCGCTGTAGCATAGCAAAAATATTTCGTTTTATGAACACATACCTCCTTTTAAAGCTATAGCTATAATTATTATTACACAAAAAACGAATCAAACTCACCGAGTATAATCTATCAGTATTTGGAAATTGAGTTTCGAGATGGTGAGAATAAGCATTCTTTCTGTTGATCGCATTCTCATTGGCCGTGCGTGAGTGATATCGATGCAAGGTGTTAAGAAATATTAATATGGTATGCAAATGAAACGAAACAAGTAAACCGCGCGTATGTAGACTATGAATTTATGAAATTGTAACTGCAGAAACAATAGAAATTAAAAAAAAAAAATGACAAGACCTAACGAAAATATCGAAAACGAAAACTCATGAACTTCCTGAACTAGCTGATAGCAACATCGTGCTACACCTCTTGATGTAAGTACGTGTTCTTTTGGGGAACTTACTAGGTTTGCCATGACCCAGTTAAAGTTGATGCACTACTATGTTGGATTCGGATATCTCAATTACCAACAGTGGTATTCACGTAAAACTTGGTGAATGGTATGTACGAATCTTTGCTTGATCGATAGTAACACAGTATCTGACTAAGTCGCAAGATTCTGAAAGACTCTTTTAATATGTCGCAAACAGGCTCTATACACTTTGCTAGTATAAAACCGTCATCAAAGATTGACGGTAGCGCACTGAAAGTATTATTACTGCGGCCAAAGCACTGATAGCTACACATAATATTGTTAGTAGCGTTATTTCGCGATTCCTTACGATTTATATTTCTTGATTTATTTGACTTACACTTTTATTTTTCTTTTACTGTAGCAAGGTGTTCAGTCTACAATATAAGACCCAACATTATAGCTTTTGTTGATCTATGATGCTACAAACAATTCAATCACCGGACTCGACACTGAAGAACTGAATCATCAGTTCCTTACTGAACTCGGTATATCAAATACGAATACCATCGTCACGTCATCTGCAGCTCTCGAAACGGAAACAATATTTGCTAACTGGAAACGTCGACATGGGTTGGACATTGTTGATTGGTCTTGGAAGAGTAAGGTTGGAGTATTGCATTCTATGGATGGCAGCTATTTGAAGACTAATTTGGTGACATGTCTATAAATTAACAGAATAGACCTACTCACGAGACGGGGAGAGTCCAATGATGGAGCAAGTGGCTGCCTGAGAAATATACTTTGTGCTGAGAATCCTCCAGGAGATTACATACAGAATATGAATAAGGTGTAACTTGTTTATGGAATCAGCCTTACTATGGTTAACCTATTTTAGCTATAACAGATAATTGATCGGTTATTGGCAACGCGTCGGTGGGCGTTTGACTCTGTTTGTCATACGCAGAGTAATGCTACTCATAAGAATACGTAAATCAGTCAACATTTGCTGTATCTCTGTTGAAACAAACAAGAGTATTGGGCGGGGTGTTCAAGAAAATCAAATAAAATATTTTGAGGTATACGATTCAACGTCTTTTTCTCGAGATCCAAATGTATTATATGCTAACACACGTACAACCCACTTTTCTAATGTCTAGATAAAACCAGATGAAACGGAAAATCGAACTATTAGCCTACCTGATACGCAGCCAAACTATTCCATATGTCGTCGACATCTTCCTTGGGTTCATCAGGTTGTATAGCGGCCGTGGATCAAGGTATTATCTGTATCCCAAGCTTTATCAAATGCGGGCGTGACATGAAACCATTCGGAAGTGGTGATGAGAGTCGGCCTATAAAAGTTGTATGTACACTTTTATGTGAGATATATCCCAGTCTTATTGCACGCAATTGCAGAGGAAGAAGAAATCTATAAGAAACGGGACTTTGCTATTTTTCTCGGTGCTGGGCGTTGAAGCGAGAGCGCAGGAAGAAAAGGAAAGAATTGGATGCAAGAAATCTTATTTTCAAAAGTGAGCCACTATAGGATTATTATGCTTCGATACGAACAAGCTCTAATCCGTGTGCAGCTGTTGAACGTCGTACCATAGATGACTTAAACGTCCACCATCTTATTTAGCAGGTTTTTGGAGAGAGGGGAAGGGAATCCAATCTGCATAGTCTTTTGGACCTTATTCATCCCACGGAATGTACGCATTTAACCAAGATGTATTGAAGAATTAAAGCAGCATTTTGTTGGTATGATTTTATTTTGTCAATGAATCGTCGCTGTTAAATGATAGTTGACTTATTATTAACGGTTTGCGTTTGCAACATATATTAATAGAATTATTAGTTTCAGACTTCCAAATTCTATTTTACATTCAACTAAGCAAATTATTGTCAATTATCCCCCAAAATACACCCAAGAAGACTTGAAGAGTTAAAGCAGTCTTTCGTTGGTATGATTTTATTTTGTCAATGAATCGTCGTCGTCAAATGATAAGTGATATCAATAGTGATCGAATTGATTTATTATTACCGGTTTTGCGTTCGCAATATAGATTAATAGAATTATTAGTTTCAGACTTCCAAACGCTATTTTACATTCAATTGAGCACACTATAGTGAGAAAAGTGGCCAATTATCCCCCAAAATACACCCAAGAAGACTTGAAGAGTTCAAGCAGTCTTTTGTTGGTATGATTTTATTTTGTCAATGGATCGTCGCTGTCAAATGATAAGTGATATCCATAGTGATCGAATTGATTTATTATTAACGGTTTTGCGTTCGCAACATAGATTAATAGAATTTATTAGTTTCAGACTTCCAAATGCTATTTTACATTTAATTAAGCAAATTGTTGTAAAAAAGAAGTCAATTATCCCCCAAACTATGTTTGTCAATGTGTTCCTATCTCGGACATCTAGATTTATTTAATAATATATTAAATGGGATTCTTTCACCCTGTTCTTCGATAACAAGCCCACAAACTTGTTTTCATAGAATTAATTAAATTGATTAGAACCATGTCAGGAATTCTTCCATCATAGACTGCTCCAAATCGCCACGATCTTTTGTCTTAACAATGTTCGATATCTGGACTGTTGGATGGCCAGTCGATAAGTTGAGCACATTATTGCTAGGAAACGATTCGGCAATTTTGTTGATATGTTTGGGATCATTGTCTTGTTGCCACTCCGTGATCGATTTCGTTCGTGCTAAACACATGCACCGATTCAGAAATCACAGCTTTTTTTTTAGGTTTATACGTGTATCCTGGAAAAACGTAGCTGTGATATTCCTTTGCGCACTCGGCCGAGTTTCGGGATCTATGTGTTCCCATCCTCTGCTCGCTCGCCAACATTTGGAGTTCTAACCGTTTTAAATTTTTCGAAACCGTCATGTGAGATACGTCGACACTACTTGCTTGATGTCAGTCCAGTTGCCAAAGTTCTCAGTGACCTGTCTCTTCGCATCCGATGGCTCGTGTTGCGTCACACGTAAATTTTTTACCCCCCGTATGCGGCAGTTTTTTTTTTTTTTTCAATTTTTAAATATTGTAATAGATTGTTGAAAGTGGTAAACTTCCGCGGCAAAAAAGGTCGTCGCCCGCAATGCTGACCCACATATTAAAACCGCGGACGACGTCCGGACAGCGCGTACTCGTCGTGGCCGTAATATAAGCGCAAGGGCGCACTAGGGACGGCCGCCCAGGGTGGCGGCTAAGGACGTGGACGTGCGGTTCTTGTAGGCATGGCGGCGATGTCCTACGTTCGTTCGGTGGTGGCATTATGAGATAATAATAAGTTTATAGGTGATTTTTTAATTGACAATAAAAAGTAAAAATTTTTTTTGAGTGGCTGTGCCTTAATACGTTTTGTGGCGATAAATCTATGTGCTAAATGTTTAAGTGTAAAATATTTTTGTAATTCGTTTTTCAGACAGTCAGTGTCTATTTATACAAATGGCCGACCACTAGCAAAATAAATATTATAATAATTTGTGAACGTTCCTTAAATATATGCATTAGACAGACTCGTGCAAAGCCTGCCCACCTGCCCAAAATAATTAAGCAAATTTCCACAATCGCATCTGATTGGGCTTTAACCGTCGAGAACCAAGAAGAGTTTTTCAATGGACACAAGTTATGCATTGTGTCAATGACTGACATCTAACAAAGTCTGTATTTTGTTTGATTTATTAATGGGCTCCATATCTAAAGCCAATCATTGTCATACATTTTACTTTATTTTCATATTTATGGTAAACAGGTGTATTTTTATTCGTTACGTTAGGCTAACTGTCGGGGGGGGTCAATTCGTAATGGAACATAGTTGTGTATGTTATCGTGATAATTTCACAATAAAATCGGCGTCGTCCAAATTCATGGTACCTCATTAGTAATCTGGGTACCCATTTCGTTGTGGCTTTGTATTTGGTTGTTGTGAAACGGAAGAACAATCTTTGGTGGGGGATTAGTGAACAATAGCCGAATTAATTTCTGATTGTTGGCTGAATTACTGTATCCTAATACCAGGGTCCAATAATTTTAGTAAAATTTCAATCAGCAGACGTTAACTTTTATTTAATATCTGATAGAAAGAAGGTTTGCAAGAAATGACCTTATTTTAATTGGCTTAGTAGTAGCGAGTTTTTTTATTAGACACACATATTCGAAAACTGCCTTATTGTAAACCACTGGTTTAATTTAAAGTTTACGGGGTTCCGTGTGTAACAAATTAGGGGATGTCTGCTGATGCTCCACGCGCATGATCGACAGGATTCAAGGGGCGTTGTAGTTGTTGCGTCAATCTCAAGGCGTACAATGGACTTAATAGACAAATTCATCACGTTTAAAATAGAACAGCCGTGTGAAAACCCTTAAACTCGCATTACATTTTCAGAATTTGCCGCAAGCATCATAATTTCTATTTTTGGATCATCTCACTGTATGAAAATAAACTAGCAATAGCAGACGTAACGAGAATCAATAACGTTGCGTTGTCCGTTAACTTGACTTATACTAACGTAAAAAAGTACAGTATAAACATTATGTGATGTGTTATATTTAGCAACAGTCGGTATAATTTGTATGGATGTACTACCGACCAAAAAATGGACAATACTTACAGTGTTCTTTGTTTACATGCAAAGAGCGTACAGTGTATACTTATTTGCTTAACAGGCCATTGACAACTTTTTAATCGTTGTTCTATTCATATTTATTCCGCGTTCCGGCATTCTACATTTACACACACTCTGTCTCACGTCCACTTCCATATTCGTACGTTATAGTTATGCATATGACTACAATAGATAAATTTTGTTTATTATTATGAAAAATTTTCCGTTTAATCATAAGTTGTACACGGTGGAATACAGTCTTCGGACGATAGTAATTGTACGGTAGTTTGCAACCCCTGTTTGCTGTTAGACAATTCAGGTCCGAATTAACAATGTGGCGTCGCAAGTAAAAATTTGTTTTTGTGCAAGCTGTGTAAAATAATAACGAATGCACAACCATTAATAAACTTCTTATTAAATTTTAGTATTTATTAGCAGTTTGCCAAGTTAACAACTTATTGATTAAAAGAAAGCGATAAAATAGAACAATTATTACAAATAGCATAAAATTTATTGTAAAGTTTCAATGAATATACGTATGTCAGCAATCGGGCACCACAATATGTGTACAAGTAAAATATTTTCTTCTTTTTACCTATATGTCTAGCAGGAACAATGCTAATGCTAAATGTCACGCATCATTTGAAAAACGCAAGTACAAGAATGGGGCAAATATTTTCTGTGTAATTGCAAGTTTGCTAATGCAACCATGAACAAAAATAATATCAGATACATAATTATTTATTTTTAACTGATACGTAACGCTGTCCAACTCTAGAGTCTCCGGAGACTTTTTCTAGAAAAGTGGATTAATATTATTATACCATCTATATATTTGTCCCTGAGACTTGAATGGAGTTTTATTATTTTTACGTAAACTGCCTGCAAAGTATTTGAGCAAATAATATTAGTATGTCTTTCTTATTTTTTAGTTTCTATGTCTAGTATAATTGCGTATCCTTGTTGTACGTCGTCTGGTATTTTTTCATGTGATTGTTGTCAAGATGTTTATGTTATCAAGATCAAAAATCTTGCAATGAGCCAAGCCCCATATTACTTTGTTTATACATCGAACGCCCATTTCATTGTTCCATTTGCTTCTTTTTCACAAGTGATTGTTTATCTGCGGATGGATAAGTTATCTGTCAATTGCTAATTGATTCTTATTCAATGGCGTGTTCTTCCATCTGTCGCTTTCACAGGTAGATTATCTAGAATGGGATCTAAAATGGAGCAATAAAGTCCTTTTGCGATCAGGGACTTACGTACTTGTGCATAAACAAAAGCTGTTTCAATGGCAGTATTCCCAT
Organism: Paraglomus occultum; assembly: GCA_910592205.1. Classification (NCBI taxonomy): domain Eukaryota; kingdom Fungi; phylum Glomeromycota; class Glomeromycetes; order Paraglomerales; family Paraglomeraceae; genus Paraglomus; species Paraglomus occultum. The sequence continues at coordinate 2,922 of CAJVPJ010000297.1, read as the reverse complement.
TTAAACATCTGCAAAAACCCATCTTACGTTGACTAATCAGGAAAGTCGGAACGACCGAAGACCCCATCTGAGTATATTCGCGAACAATGCGATATGCATCATGGTGGTACATGTAACGTATGACTTGGTGTCTTAATCGACTTGTCTTGGTATTGTCAATGAACAGTGTGGCAAGTAGCTGCTGATTAATAATCAACCACGGATAACCAAATCATGGTGCAGAAAGGACGTCTTTTTCTGTTCAGAACACATCACAGCTGGATTAGTAAACGTTCAACTACTGTATCGTCTTTGTTATCGATATTAATATTATGTTCTGGTATGATAGAATTGCAAACCATTAATGTACTGTTATTGTTAATATATAAGTAATGTAAAGTTGAGTTTACTCGACTACATGATAACTTTACAATAAAAATGATAATTGAACCGCTTAATCCATGCAAAGTATCTGAATCTAATTTGATAATGTGAGAATGTTACTTTTAACAGCATTGAATTAAAACCCTAGATATTAATGACGCCGCAATATTTTGAATTACAAACCGAGGCACATTTTCAATAGGAAAGTTAACAACTTCCCCAAAACATCCAAGTTTTCGTTGAAACTGAAAATGGTGCATCGAAGACGAGACTATTCGATCGTGTGAACGCGGAGAACATGAACAAAACCCTGTACTCGTTGCATTTCTTGAACCATGACACAGAACGCAAAAACGCTGTTACCCATTACTGGAACTACAAAAGAAACAAATAATTGATTTAGTTGTGAATTGATTGAAAACGAACGTTTGCAAACATGCTAACCTTGGCGCGGAATAAGTTTGAAATGTCTTGTATAAGAATAATAGTTCGAAATCATTTCCTGAATATTATAATAATAGCCAAGCTCAATATTGCAAGTTTCTTCCTCTACAAACTATTATACATAATTATATGCACACAGAAGTCTTTTGCCTGTATCTGGCAAATGTATACGAGATTGTCATGAAGAGCAATATAGAAGGTGGCCGAAATTCGTATATGCTAATTGAACACGAATTGGCCGAGATTAAATGGTATACGCGTTAATAATTGAAAGTTGAGATTGATAGAAAGTCGACTTTGAACTCACGCATCACTATGATTGGTCAAACATAGAGATATTACCGTAAACCATAATCTAAAGGCAAATCATACGAGTCAATTATTGATAAATTCGCCCGTTTATTGCTTACCCATTTTGGCGAAACCAGATTCTCACATGCTGTTAACTATCCCACACAGGAAATCAAACAATTTCCAGATCATCTCCCGTTGTTTGGGGAAAAATACCATGCGTTATAATAGATGCTATTGACATAATACCACGGGGGCACTATAATTTGTGATCATTATTAATTAAGACATAACAACACATGAGCAAAACGCCCGAGCCGCAGGTGTGTTTGGACGGCCTGTGGCGTGTGGCGGTGGCGTAGCCCAGCCACGACAATTTGGCTTTGCCAAATTGGCGACAAGATATTCAAAGATCTCTGGACTGATTTCGCTTCCCGAGCCGCAGACATCCGTTCCGTCAAAAAACTTCGTTAATATTAATGCGGACTGCTCGTTAAACTGTGAGTGAATATACTATACGTTCAACATATAAGGCAAACGCTCCAGTGATTATATAAATTTCCACCTTGCTAATAAAGCGTCTTTTGCCTCAGTTAATTTACTCTTTCGATCGTCAGCCAAAACGGCAACAATCATACCCGGAGACCTTCGCGAATGGAAGACACGTCGGTCACACGACTGCAACTACCCATGAAGAAGTTTCACTCTTGTTAACACGAACAGCATCGAAAGGGATCTGATATGCGAAGAAGAGGATACTCGCGATAATTTTCGATTTAATGATCGCGTTGTGGACATTGAATCCATTCTTGGCATGCCCGAAAAAGAGGTTTACAAGCCTGTCGATTATTGGGCGGAAATATCCAGCGATGTGAATGTCAATAGTGATTTAAATTTAAATGCACGGGTAAGGATGATATCAACGGAGTTATAGATACTATGGTTGAGATATATGGACAGCAATAGTTTGGCTAACATTTGCAAGTTTCGGCTTTATGTATATAAATACTCTTTGATTAACCAAGTCAATTTAATACTGATTCTTTGTTCTTTTTCAGATGATTGAAATGATTGGAGGCAAGAGACGTAATATCGAAGAAGCTAAGGAAAGACCTAGGGTGCTGGGAACGATTGCGGTAATATATTTATTTTGCTGTTATCATGTATGGCGCAATAATATATAATTGTAACATATAATGACATTTAAAAAACACCTAGCTCCATCCTCATTCTAAGCATCTCTGGATGTTGCTCGTACATTATTCTGACGCGAGCGGTTGGTTCATGATCTCCGTTTTCTCCCCGATAATCGATAGTAAGAAGGAAGATGAAGAAAATTAAAGTGGCTAATAGTAAAGTTACTTCCGTTTCACGTAGACAGCACGAATACTTTAAAAACGTGATCAGGAACGTGAGAAGAGATGCCTTTCTCTTAGTAGACATTCCTCTACTGGAAATTACAATTTAACACAAAGTTTACAAGAACCGTCAAGACTGCGAAGCAGGTAAACACCCTCTTCGCCACCACCAAACCATCAGTTTGTCTGATAGACGAGCAAAAGGCGGCTCGGAAAGAGGCCAAGAAAGAGCAGTTAGCTGCTTTGAGAAGAATGAGGCTCGTGTCATGGCTGGAGGTGAAATTGGTACCGCACGTTGTAACATTGGATCTAACGAATCCTAGTAAACCATACAAGGTAATGTCATGAAACTGTCATTCACATAATTTTTAAGATTGTTCTGTTTTCTCACATCATTGCAATTGTTATCTTATTTTGACTTATAGTGGCAACCGAGTCCTTTGCAGTTTCAAACTACTGCAATATC
>CAJVPJ010000296.1:0-30090 GCA_910592205.1 Paraglomus occultum | reverse complement strand
CACTTCTCTAGGAGGTCCAACGTATGCTTTACGTGGCACCGTAGGCTTTTCAGTCATCTGCGGATGTGGCCAAACGTTATACACATTTCTTTATAGATATCGCCAAAGACTCATTCTCGAGAGCATGTCATCATCTGATTTGCGAGTCAATCCAACACAACCAGAGCCGGAACATCAAGTTGGGGGTACTATAGTTGATCGAATGTTTGATCAGTTAAGTCGATTGAAATGGACTCCTGTCAGAAAACTGAGTGACGAGGAGTATGAGGCTTTGTTAAGGAAGAAATTAGAGACTATCGATAAGGAGTTAGAAATATATGAAATAAAGGAGAAGATGACAGTGAAGGGAGATAACATTAGAGAATAGATGCGAATTGTGACAGATTTAATGTCAAGCACTATTTACGGTAAATATTTTTGCATTTGCTCCATCAATTATCGTCTTCGAAAATTACACCGTTGAAAACAGCATCATTTTATTGGCAAGTCTTGCAATTAGCCATTATTCAATTTCTTAATTCTGCAAAATAGTCGTGAGCTCAAACGTCTGACATCTCCTAAAAGATTGTGCGTAAATAACGATAATACTCTTCGATGTTATAAAAAAACGCTCAGTGTTAACGTACCACATCCTGATGGGATGAAGACGCGGATTGCAAGAACTACAAAATACAGAACCGTATTAGTTTGCTGTAAACATATCGAGAGACGTTATGACAACTAAACGTCAACCAATTACCTGTTGAGCTTCATTGATTGAAGTACTACTATCAATCGCTTCATCAGTACTAATTAAAGAGATTTGTTCTTGAAGAATTTGATTCCAGAAATCTGTTCTTGGAGCTTCAGCATGTAAACAGATGTCCCGTAGTTCACGAAGGAAATTATTGAATGTATCGGATTCGTTTTCCTGTATCAATATGGTCGATATTAAAGATTGAGAACTTTCGTGGTAACTTGGATCTTAATTAACATAACTTACTTTTGTGCAAGCATTTCGCAATACTTTAATACAGTTTAATGCCAATGCATGCTTCTCCAAGTCGTCCCCAGAGATAAATTCCTTAATGACGGCACACATCTGTTCCACGGCTATTAATAAAGGGAGACTTATGAACTAGCTTCACTTTGCGTCAAAACATTTATTTAATACTATACCTGTAGTTACTAAATCCTCGGCCCTATAAGCAACCATCGCCTCGAAATCCCTTATCGGATCTTCCCTTCCTACAGTCATAGAACTACCCGACCCTTCTTCTCGCCGCGTTCGTTTGGACTGCTCATCACTTGCAAGTGCAAAGAGTTCATCAATGTCGACTTCCTCCTCCTCTACTTCCTCGCCGCGGTCTCGTCTACTTCTTTTTTGTTTCTCCTGACCTGGATTATGAACACAAAACCTTGTCGATATAAGCGTCTTCAAAAGACATGCAGATTGTTGATGTCTACATACTTTTCACTATATCACACAATTCGGCTAATTCATCTGCCAGCGATTGGTTTCTATTAATCATGTCCGGTAGTGGTTTCAGAATAGAGAGTACTGATTCGTCTGGAGGAGGTAATTCAGCACCCGGATTTAACGCCCTATGGTTGACTGATTTTTTAATTAAAACAGCTGTTGGATTAAATTGCTTTTTGTGTAGATATTCCGTCGGCTCTCTAAGTGTCAAAATTCACGTCAGTTAGGGTCTGATTAACAATAATTCCTTTCCGAGACAGCTCGTTAAACTTGCCCATCTTCATCGGGAACATTCATAAGATCCATCTGCTCTATAAACTGTCGCATCTTGTCAGACAATTCGGGCGAGGGAAGTAAGGGGTGATCAGATCTGATTTCGCCCTTTTGACTCTGTACTCGATCGAGTGGAGGAAATTCGTAATAACGGATGTCTTCGTTAAACGGCAGCTGTTATTAAATATGTCTCGTGAGTCATCAGAGTACGGAAAACGAATTGTAATCCTAAAAAGACGTATGCATCTACAGGGTGAAGTTACCATGTAACCATATATCAGTTCTCTTTCGGCTGTAATATGTGGGATTAAGCCGAGCATTACGGGAGGGCCGCGAATCCTTTTGACAAATCTAGCCAATCCTATTAAATTCTTTTCATACATGGCGTGTGCAAGTGCAGAGAATGCAAGTGCTGATGCGCGATCTTCTTTCTGAGGGACTATCGATAGCGTTTCACCAAGAAATAAGTCTTTGTTTATCTACTCACGCATTTCAAAAGAATAACGTTAGCAATATGCAGATGCTCTTATATCAGTACGAATGATGACAATTTACACTCCACCTCAGTAACTCTAACAAATCCAAGAATGTCTAAAGCCATATTCGTATCTAGCTTAAATTGCTCTTCATCAAAATTCTGAGCTGGTACCAGCGTCGCTCCATAAGGATATGCTTTCATTAAATCTTCCTTGTCAACATGAACTTCCACACCGTTTTCATCATCCCAGACAGTATACGAGTAAGTTCGCAAAACCTCGTGCGTTTTCTGTTGGTTATCTTGCGCATTTTCAGCTAGTACAGACCATTTCTTGAATGATGGGAGACTGGCTTTTTTCGTGCGGGCATACATAGTTACATTAACACCCAGAGCCGAATCGCCATATTCGTTTTTATTACTAATGGTGAGAGCTCCGCGATATAGTGGAGTTGGGCGGACTGGACGCACATACGGTTGGGAAATTTCCTCCAAAGCGCTGTCCATCGGGGTGATATAACTGCTCCCAGGAGCTCGACTGACGAGATCACGGAACAGATCTTCGTTTGCAAGCTATGTCGATTGTTAATTAAATTATTAATATCAGAGATGGTAGAAGCTAATCCGAGTTCTTTGACATACTTTTGTTTGTGATTTGCTTGGATCATTTGTATCCTCATCAGGATCACTAAATCCGATACCGCTTTTGACAAAGAATTGATTAATTGTTAGAGTATCTGAATATTTGTAATTATGTTATCATGTCTTGTAAAAGGAAAGATATACTAACAGAACAAAAATCTCAATTCCATTATTTCTTAGCTCATCAACTATTTGCTGTAGTCGTATGCTGGACATTGGAGATTCTCCATCTGTCATGAGAAAGATTTTTTTCTCGTACTTTAGATGTCTGCAATGTCTTTTAATTATCTCGATCGCTGCTGATATCCCATCAAGACCTATAAGAAGCAAACACATTCACAATCGGTGAGAATTCAGCAACTAGCTTGACACATGTACATATAAAAACATACAATTTCCAGGCGCATTTCCTTGTGGAAGTTGGTGCTGTACCGTGCGTAGTAAATCCAATGTTGGCATTTCCAACCCAGTTATGACTTTGATATGTTCGTAATCCTCATCAAAGTCTTCAATCGGCCCGTAATCAGTATCTACATAAAAAACATGCGAGTTACGCCTGTTCGACGGCTCACTAGGTTGACCTATCAATAGTAAACTTACCATCTGTCCCAACAGCTAAAACTGATGTGATATCTGTTTTAGCATTCGCTAACAGCTATGGTAAAGATTTATCCACAGCCAGAGTTAATGTTAATTCACGAAAACGATGCAACCGCTTTGTAGAAGACGTATCAAGTGGATGAATTACTTTCACATCAAGCAATCCTACAACAGCCTTCTTTGCTAATTCAATTGGAAGCGAATCATCCGCGGTAGGCGCTTGCCACATTGACGGTGAGACATCAATGACATAGGCTGTAGCTTTTTTGGACTAATGGATTTCAAAACTTCGTTATTTGCATCGCAAATTATCTACATTGTCAATGTCAAAGGCTAGCAGTTCTTTACACACCATGGTGTTCTGGAAAATTCGGCGCGAGAAGTCAAGTTACGTTCAAAAAACCCAACCGCGTTTATATTATCTCCAAACATAACTGCGGCTTTAACGTCGAATGGCGTAGCCGGAATTGTCTTAATTTGACTAAAAGCACAGGCGTTTGCTATATCGAGAAAGCCATCTTACTAAATAAAGGTTGGCATCCAACTTTGCGCGCAAATATCATTCTAACCGAACTGTAAAAGTAATGTACTAGTATGCAGCTTCTAGGAAATTATTTTTCATTTACACGAACTTTGCAAACTGGGAAATTGACAATGAAATATCATCCGTATAACTGTATTAGTATATTTCTGCGCCGATATCATTGTATCCCGATACTCCACATGTCTTTTCAGTTATTACGAAGCAGCACTTCGCTGGCTCTGGCTCGGGAATAGAGACGTTTCAAACAAGTGACGTACTATATAAAGATGGTTATTCACTCGTCTAAAATTGAAAAAAGTTATAGTTATTAAAGTCGCACACGACTTTTACCCGGACCATATTAATATGACAACATCGCTTAAGTCGGCTGAAATCTTTTCTACGTTTATTTTTTCTTTTTAAAAATCCGTCCAACGGTTCGATAAGTCTGTTTCACTTGACAAACGTAATAAAGGCTTAATTAAAAGGCTTCTTTATGTAATTTCGGTAAATCTGCTGGCCGACTTGGCTGCGCAGTGGAGAGAAACAGATACGCCCGAAGAAAAGTCTCGCGTTATCAATTGCCTTCGTCATGATAATATGTTACAAAGTACATTGACTAACAAGACATCTATTTATATTTTCTTCTAGAATTGTCTGCAAATGGATTACTATTATAATATTAAATATAAAATTTGTGGGCCTATGGACAACCATTTATTGGGAATTCGGTTTTAAAATTAGAGACACTGTTTCTTATTTAACCCCCTCACAACTGTCAACTATTAGGACGTCTCCTCTTCCTCCACACAATAGATACACAACTAGACCCACTTATCCCCCTGGTACTGGATTCCCCTAATAGTAACAGACAGAATACAATCTCCCATTAATATTAATACTAATACTTATACTGACAAGGAATAGAATACATTTCCCACCCCCTTCCCAATAAAATCATCATATTCTCTTCCTCTGCATGTACTTAAACTGGGCGTTAGTGAGCACTTTGGGAATAAAAGTTCCTTGCAATAGTTTCTTATTTACAGAACATGAGTATTTTTATTTTGTTGAAAATTATCGCGTTCCTCAATGGTCTACTAAACTATAAACATGTTGTGTAATGCACATCTACATCCAGATCAGCTAATACTAAAGAAACTTGAATGTGGCATTGGTGGTTGATGCTCATAGTATTAGTATTACTATTACAGAAACTATAACATGTGCCAGAATTTTCAAAGTAACATTTAATAGATGGTTTGAATAGCTTACTATTACTATTACCAAATGTGTGTTTGATAAAGACAGCTAAAACCATTACTATCAAATTTGTTCATCAATTCTCTGTCAATTACTTATACTATTTTGTCTGATTTATTATAATTCCGGAACGCTTATATTAGCACAATTTAATATTTATCCAATAATAGTAATAATATATTTATATTGTATACCTTGTATATCAAAATAAAAATCCATGCTAATCACCTATTACTATTGCTAATAATACCTACCAGCTTTCAACTGTAATAATAAATAATGGCAGTTTCAAAATAAAATACAATTTAGGTCAATCTTAACAGTTTAAATAATAACATAAATCCAACATATAAATTTTGTATTGGTATATTATACTGTTGTTGTTAAGTTTGTAAAAAAACATTGAATACACAACTAGTTCATTGGAGTTTGGTTTGATTGCAAAGCCTTTGCCAAAGCTGTTTCATTCATGCTTCCAAATGGATTCCTATAAAAATCCAAAGAAGTCAATGTGGAATTTGATTCTAATGCCTTCACCAAAGCTGCTGCACCTTTGTCACCAATTTGATTAGAAGCAATATTTAAAAAAGCCAGACAGGCATTTGATTCTAAAGCTTCTGCTAAAGCTGTTGCACCTATATCTCCAAAGTCAACTCCATTAAGGCTCAAAGTAGTCAGACAGGAATTCAATTTCAAAGCTTTTGCCAAGGCTGTTATCCCCTCATCTCCAATTTTGTTGTATGACAAAGCTAAAGTGGTCAAGGAGGAATTTAATTCAAAGGCCTTTGCTAAAGTTGTTGCACCCATAACTCTAATTTGATTAGACTCCAAACTCAAATAGGTTAAGCAAGAATTTGACTGAAGAGCATTTGCTAATATTGCTGTACTTGTATCTCCAACCATATTCTTACTCAGCTCAAGAAAAGTCAAGGATGAATTTGATTGTAGAGCTTTAAACAAGTTTGTTGCTCCTTCATCCCCAATCTGATTAACAGCAAGATCTAAAGAGGTCAAAGAAGAATTTGATGCTAAAGCTTTTGCCAAAGCTGTTGCTCCTGTATCTCCAATGTCATTATCAACAAGTTTCAAAAAATGCAGGGAGTTATTTGATTCTAAAGCCTTTCCTAAATTTATTGCAATCACATCTCCAATCTGATTGCTAGCAAGATTCAAAGACTCTAGTGAATGATTTGATGCTAGAGCCTTTGATAAAGCTATGGCACCTGAGTCTTGGATCTGATTTTCAGCAAGATTTAAAGAGATCAAAGAAGAATTTGATGCAAGAGCATTTGCAAGAGCCATTGCACCAAGATCTTCAATATCATTCCATTGTAATTCCAATGAAGCTAGAGTAGAATTAATTTCTAAAGCCTTGGCCAAAATTGTTGTTCCTGAATCTTCAATATCAGTAGCATCAAGATTTAAGGATGTCAGAGAGCCATTCAATTCCAGAGTCCTTGCCAAGGCTCTTATGCCAATCTCTCCAATCTTATTATACCCAAGGCCCAAAGAATGTAGTGATGAATTTAATTCCAAGGACTTTGCTAAATCTTTTACTCCTGCAGCTGTAATTCTATTTCTATGAAGATTCAGAGAAGTCAAAGCAGTATTTAATCCTAGAACTTTTGCCAAAGCTGTTGCACCGGCATCACTAATATCATTGCCACCTATATCCAAGAACGTCAACAAAAAATTTGATTCCAGAACCTTTGCTAAGGCTAATGCTCCAGTCACTCCAATATTATTATTTGTAAGATATAGGGATGTCAGAGTGGAGTTTGATTCCAAAACCTTTGCTAAAGCTATTGCTCCAGTGTCTCCAATGTTCCTAGACACAAGATTCAAAGAAGTCAAAGGAGAATCTGATTCTAGAGCTTTTACCAATGCCATCACATTTGTATCTCCAATTTTGTTTTGAAACAAATCCTGAAAAATCTGAGAAGGCTTTGGTTCTAAGGACTTTGCTGAATCTGTTGCATCTCTAGTTTCAATTTGATTGTTGCTCAAATTTGATGTTTCATCTACTGCTTGTTCAACCAATAGTTTTAATTGATTAACCACTTGTTCACAGGATGGCCGCACATTAGCTTCTGGATGCCAACATTTCGAATATAGCTGAACGTACTCTTCAGGCGTTCCAGGAAAAATTGGATGGCGACGGCCGTGGAATCTCTCTATGGCAACATAAGTGTCATCATAGCCTGCGTATGGAATCTCTCCACTAGAAATCTCCCATAATATTACCCCAACACTGAAGATATCAGATTCTTTTCCACGAATATATGATGGATCTATAAGCCTTAATGGGTCAATATATGCTGCATTGCCCGCTCCCTTTGACGTAAGCACAACCTTTTTCAGATCATTCGACAAGCCAAAGTCTGTTATTTTCGCAACGCCATCTTTGATAAGGACGTTCATGGAAGACTAATGCAATGAAATAAAATTAGCAAATTTTACTAAAATAAGAACGATTTTATCGACACAGTACCAAGTCCTTGTGGATTATTTGCCGCTCATGCAAGTACATTAATCCATTGGCAATCTGCCAGCCCAACGTGTACTTATTTTTCCACGTAAGAGAAGTAAAGTTCTTCCTTAAATAATCGCGCAAGGTTCCGCCGTCGGCAAACTCGAAAATCATATGATAGGCATCGTCTGAGGTAAATATATCAATCGTGTCAAATGTAAGCATCATCGACAATAATTATGACATACACATTCCGTTTACATCATACCGCGATACAGTCCCAGGAATCTAATTATGTTTGGATGGTCGTCCACCCGTTTGTGGATCCTCAACTAAATGTGATGGAAATCGAAAATAAAGTCTCCAATATTGACAAAAAATACAACACGAGCACAAGCAATTAATAGTAACCTCGTTGACAAATTCTGAATACGTTTCTTCGTCGGTATCTGGAATCAGGGTCTTCATTGCAATTGCTATTCCAATATGTTTTAACGTTGCTTTATGAACTAATCCATATCCGCCATGAGTAAGCAACTTGCGATCAACGATATCACTTTCAGAATAGCATCTAATAAAGCCTTCGTCAATGCTCTTGTCGAGCCAGTCTTTCTCGGATAATTGACCTAGAGACATGTTCGATAAACATTACCAGACAAGACGGGGGAGGATATTTACTATTTGGGCATGAATGCTCCGTGTTACCCATGTGGTGATACAAAGTAATTATTTGTAACGAATAATAATAATTTCACATGATCTACTGTAGTTACTCTCTACTAGAGAATATACTATTCATCTATAAAATCTTTTGTCTCCAAAAATCACAACAGCTTGCCTTTTAAAAGTATTGACATAAAAAGTTTTTTGTTTTCGAGACGAAATTGTGCGGGTGATCATCATCGGAATAGCACCAATTAGTGATCCCTAAATATAAATAAACAGAAAATTTTGAACCACAGAAATTTGCCTTGCATTCCAGATATTATCGATCTTCCAATGGCCTCATTATTCTTTAAAGGTGTCAGACTCAGCCGGACACAAGGCACCCGGTTTTCACAAGTTCGCTTCGCATCTACCACTGCAGCTGTTGCTGAAAAATCTGGACAAGTTACAAAAGGTGTCCAAAACTTGGCTACAAAAATTGCAGGTAAAATTCCGTTATAAATGTCGCTGGAGGTGTTTTGTCGACTGAATAATTTTCTGCCCGGTATGAGTTATTGATTGTTTAACACTAATGCTTGATGTCAATAGCTCTTAGAAAACCCATCCTCTACAATGCTGCAGTCGTGAGAGAACTGGTAAAGGAAGTTTGGAAGAGGGAAGACCTTTCACCTCCAAGTCTCGCGCAAATAGAAGAAGCACGTTCTTATCTTCAAAAGACACTACATTGGAAGCATATTAAATCACTAAGTCTATACGATTATGCGAGAATTGGTGTACGCTCAGCAGAAGTAGCTGGGTTCTTCTTTATCGGTGAGGTCATCGGCAGACGATCGCTCATCGGTTATAATGTCTAGAAACAAACTATGATTTTGCAATCGTCAGTGGTATACAAATAATTAAGACATTCAATATTCATGTATTCCATATAATGCCATTGCTTCATCGTTCTAACAGCTTAGATTAGATTTTCGTTCTGATGAGGAAGACAATGACTTAGCTGGTCATTTGCATTATTTTATTTTCTCTAAACAAGCTCGTTAGCAACCAATAAATTAGATAACAACAAAAATATTCAAAAGATATACGATATATAACTGCGTGGCACTAAAATTTGATTCACTCTGCCAACATTATATTTTATCTTGTGCTTTGATCGTGTTGTATATCACAAAGAAAAAGGCTTTCAGTGGAATTATAACTATATGTGAGCATTGACATCTGCCCCACTGCTTGCAACGATTAAAATAGCCCATTACGTATTTGTCGATGGCGAAGATGATGAAGGCTTATCGGAAACGTGCGTTCCCGTATCCGTTTTAATCTGTTGCTGAAATACACCGCCAGGTAAATATAAGGCCCGTCTATCGACTATGATTTTCAAAAAACTTACCAGTTCTTCGTTTGTTTTCAATTGCTTCACTTTTTCTAGTCGTGATATGGCGGAAATCGTTGCACCATACATGGTCCAGACTTAAAAGGAACATAAACTAAATAACTTTTTAAATGATGGCATATCCACTCAGAAGTGTCTAATTATACCTGTTAGCCCTGCCAGACCAATCACCACAATCCTTTGAGTATAATCTGCTATTTTAGACGGAAACATGTTAATATTGTTCCAAGACAAAGATTTGACAACCCTAAGCGTGTTTAACGTTATATGCTTTTGTCCATGTGATAGATTTCAATTGCCAATTGAATAGGCCGATCTCCCGATTTTGATACATTTTTTATCTTATACATCAAAAATTCTCTGGCCACTATGTCGAGTCGTCTTCTTCCCGCATTCCGCCCAAGCAGATATATCCGCACACGGTTTACGTATGGTTTATTTTTGCCACCATTAGTTCGACCCATTTTTTCCTTTCTAAAACAAAAACCACAAAACGAACCCCTTTCAGATGAGGAAGTCCGCGCCTATTTACGAGAATCCATTGAAGATGAGAATTATTTAAAGAATAATAAGAATTTGCGGGAGTTCGAGTTTCCGGGTATCGCGTCTCAAATTCGTTATGTGTTCATTGTAAAGACCAGTTATCAATGAATTTAATTAACAATAATTATTATAAATCGTTTGCACCTCTGTTTTGTTAGGCGCTCAACCTTACGATATTGAGGTTAACATGGCAAATTGGGATGTATTTTTATATACTCGTGACTTTCCTGCTACAGATTCCGAGAGATCATTGAGGAATGTGTCAAAAGTATTGACTTACCCAATAACTATAGCTTCAGTTCTTCACAAACATGGACCATTCACCCTGAAAAATCGATTGACATCCGAAGGATTAAAGTCGCTGCTTGGTCGGTCACATTGTTATTTATATGTTCTATTATTTTCGTACACTAATGCATTACTTGTAATCTCAACAGTTTATTCATTATTCGTTTACTTATCCTGATACCAGCTCTCCGAAGTACACTTTACCCATTACAAGAAAACAAAGACATAAAGCACCTTCGTGCTGCCGAGATAGTGCGCATATTCATCGTTGGTTCACGTGCTGAAGGTTACCTGCCTACATATATATACCTCCAACTCTCGCATCTCTTTCCTATGACCGCTTTCCATATTTATTTCATTGGTCCGCAAGCTCTTCCTCCTCGTCATACTCAACCATTTACCCAACACCTCAATCAACGCCTATCCTTCAGCTGGAGTAATCTTACCTATCACGACTACCATGACTCTCTTTATCCATTTGATCCGTATATGGACGTGTTCTTCTTATTCAGTCCTGGATTTGGGCAACCGGATGGCAAGCTGTCCTGGGCAAAGTCTCTGAAGAAGATTCTAGGTACTAAATGCGCAGTTTTCATCACCGGTTATGATGCGAAGGACATGGCTGATGACGTAAGAGCCTTAGAGGCCGAAGAGTGGCCCGTGGATGAAGAAGGAGAAATAAATGAAAGTAGTAAGACAAAACTTGAATACGACTGGTTGTTGACACCTGGAGAGAATCCATTCAGAAGTTTAAAGAGAGATATAAACGCGAACGACGTACGGGACAGTATCTTCAGTAATTGGGGCATATTTGGAATAAGAGGTAAAAAGTATGAGCTTAAACTTGCTGATGAAGGTGTTGAAGAACAATATGAGGAGATTGACGAGCTAGAAGAGGAAGAAAGTGAGATTAAGAGTATTCCAGGGAATAGGTGACGATTATATATCGTTCGTGTATTTGTGGATTATTAAGAAAATAAAAAAGACATCAGTTTCGTAAAAACTTTGTCTCAACAATTTAAGATAATCACCGAGCAGAAAGCAATCACATTCTGTTCGGTCAACTTAACACGTAATAAACTTCGACAACGTCGCGGCCAGTTAATTATGAAAACTCTTCTATAATAATCATTAATACTACATTGGGTAAAAACGTGCATCATTCGACTAAATAGTCGACACGCTCAGATCAAAAAAGGCCACAGAATCCAACGTTCGAGTTATTGAACCGATTTCCTATCCAAATCTAAATGTGCCGACGGGTCTTTTTAAAACATAACATCTATTGATTCTAATCTATTCGCATCAAGAAGAACGCAAAGAACAACAAAGTCCAAGGCACTAGAAATCCGTTTGAAGCGGAAAACCAAGCACGTTCTGGATACATAGGACCATCTGACTGCAAATAATGACCTCTGCAAACGCATTCGTCAACTCGAAACAATACCATCCGGCAAAATATGTGGTTACATATTAGACGGAGATCTGCTTTACAGAGTACTGTGCTGCAATGCAATGCAATGAATGATGGTAATTTTAAGATGTTACAGCGAAATGGATTCGCTATTTGCGCGATTTGCCGTTTCCAGTAAACTTTGTCCGCGAAGTCTCTTTAAGCGTTTAATAAGTATTAATTAATCACGCGTCCGCCCTGTAGAGTCTCTTTTTTTTTTCTGACTCCATATTATTAAATGTCCAGTATCTTCACACATGAATCCCTTTTGTTGCAAGTATAGTTGCGCCTCCCCACTCATTTCCTTGCAAAATTCTAACTTCAGACAGTTTAATGCCTTACATGTTAAAAGTTTCCTCAAAGCTTCTATATTGACTTCAAGAAGAATTGCATGAAATTCTCGCAAAGTTGGATGATCCATCAGCCAACCACAGACGCTTTCAACGTAGTACTCAGAATTTACCAGGGTGACCGTTTTCAACAATGGTAATGAGCGAAACAATAGTGCAATATATTCAGAAGCTGATTTGTACAATTCGATCTTTATTCTCAAAGTTTCCTGTAGAAATGATAAGTTATAAAAGGAGAATGTATAACTTGAAGCAACTAGAAAAACATTATAACATACCAAATTGTTGACAGATTGTGAGAGCTCTTTGAAAATGTGTCCAGAATTCCATGCTTGCATGTTAAGTGTTTTAGTG
The DNA here is from genome assembly GCA_910592205.1 of Paraglomus occultum. Classification (NCBI taxonomy): domain Eukaryota; kingdom Fungi; phylum Glomeromycota; class Glomeromycetes; order Paraglomerales; family Paraglomeraceae; genus Paraglomus; species Paraglomus occultum. Next base: position 17,338 of record CAJVPJ010000296.1, on the reverse strand, counting down.
TGTCGAAAAAGGTCCTTGTATTCTATTAACGCATTAAGCGCAAATTCACAATCATCTGTCATATACAAAGTCTCCAAGCGTACGTTCAGATCCATCATGATCTCGTGAATCGTAGTAAGAACCGTATGTTTAATATTTGACTCGGCACCATGCTGGTCTGTCCAAATATACCAATTACGTACACAGCTAAACATCTCATCAATGTCCAAATGTTTGATGAATGATAAATATTTGTACAATGGACGTGAGTAAAGACAGGAAACATTAACATTATTTGCCTCAAGGAATGTTCTATGCTTTGTATCAAGAGAAGATAACAATGCCGTAATGATGAGATATTTGCGTTCTCCTTCAGCGACAAAAGGACGAGAATAAAGCAGGGGAGTTGTATTCACATTCCATGCTTTGCTTATAAGAGCACATTGATAAAATATCGTGTGTAATTTGAATCCAATTTCGGGACTTTCCTTCAACCAGAATAAAATAGACTGTATGATTTCATTGGGAAGTGCCAGCACCATGCCTAATGTAATGAACAACGAAAGAATTTATGACAATAAAGGTTTGATCTCACATTATGCACATCGCATGATCAGCCAATCAGGGGACAACTGACACAGCCCAACTCGATGCAGATGGACAATGGCATACCGACACAATAACAAAGGATTTCTTTCATTCTTTGTCTAGTGTAACCGCTTCAAAATGAATAATTAGCGACGTTTTCCGTGTTATACCGTCATCAGCACAATTTTCCACCATATCTTGGCATAATGATGGTCCTGATTTAGATAGAGTGGAACCAATAAGAGACAGAGTTATGTTGACATTGTTTTTACCGTTGGGGTAGGTTTTTTTTTTTTTGATAGAAATCGTACGTAGCGAGTGCTCACTGAGTACCATGTTTATGCTATTAACCTTGCTGACAAGCTAGAAAGTGGAAGCCAAGTTTTGATGCCTTTGAACTTTTATTCACTGCAAACGCTAAAGTTTGCACGTATTATCAGCCAGCTTAAAAACACAGTTCTTCCTAATATTGTGAAACCATCATCGAGTCTGTATCACGTAGGCAATCTTTAAATTCTCGACAGATAGCGGAGGTAGAACTGAGCCGTAATTTTAGCCTTGCCGGCTGATATCAAGAAACATGGCCGAGAACGTCCTTACTATGTGTGAGACCGTACTAAAATACGGCAGAGTTATACAAGATATTGGGTCTTTTCCGATATTAGGGCAAACTTTCTTAATACTCGAGACGGTTTTAGCAATTGCTCAGAATGCGGACCATAATGTACGGACATGTAATGTCTTCAGAGACAGAATCGTTATCGCGCAGCACACTTTGGGAAAATATAAAAAAGAGGAGTTGGAACACAATCCTGCATTAATTACGTATACAAAGGTAAAAGCAAATCCTATAGTCGATATATGCGCTTAGCGGGTAATTCTAAGGCATCAAATCTGGCTATGGTTAGGTTCTCAAAGATATTGAAGAATTTGTTAAAAAAATCACCGATGCGAAGGGTTTTAAGAAATACTGGAAAGCAATGACTGTAAGCAAACAGCTGCCCTTATTATTGAGAAATTCCTGTATGTGTCAATAAACTATACTATCAATTTCGAATTGGTCGGTCAATAGGTGAAAGAAGACGCTGCAGGACTTCTTGATCGATTTGACCAAGCCATTCAAGATCTCGGCTTGAATACAACTGCCGATATATCTAAAGATATTTCAATAATTAACGATGATATTAAACAAATGCAAAAATACATGGAGATGGTTCAAACTGGTATTGTCGGTCTTGATGGTAAGTTAGATACAGTAACGGAACTCGTGGTTCGTCTGCAGAACTCGATCAAAACAGGCGAAGTCGAACAGAGCGTATTGGCATCCGTGAGTTTGAAGGCAGAGACTATCAAACAGGATACGGCTGGTTTTACCGACTCCGCTATAGCATCGGATTTAAAGACGGTAGTTTGGAACCACCAACTAGCTTTTCAGAAGGACATGGGGTACGTCACTGATGTCGAACTAAAAGAAGTAGAAAAAGATGTCGCCATTTTAAAACAATTGCAAGCATGCAAGAATATCATAACGCTTTATGGTGTATTCAAGATTGATACACGGCTACATTTGCTCATGGAACATGCTCAATATGGTAAATATAATATTTGCTATATAATTGCATAGATGTTTTTTGTTATCTAATTTATTCACATCCCGCGTTCATAGGATATCTCTATGATCATATGCAGGTTAACCACTCTAACATGGATTGGTCCCTGCGATATTCCATTGCGCTGGGCATTGTACAGGGTGTCTGTTTTATGCACGAAATTGGACTCTTACATCATGATCTTCGAGCACAGAATATCCTTCTCGCGGAGCACTACACTCCCAAGATTACCAATTTCCACTCTGCTAGGCCAGAAACAGAAGTTTCGCGACCTCTAAGACAAGGCGTTAACAAAATACGGTGAGTGCATTATCAATATTTATTCGAATTTGTAAAATAGTTACATAGTCATAGTGATGCTACAAACTTCATGTCATTTATTCTTTTCTTCATTTCTCTTGCTGATTGATTGCTTAACATAATCTTAACGTAACTCTATTGTTAAAATTATTAGCTGGACCCCACAAGAAAGAGCCAGGAACCCAAGACTTCGATTCAACAAGCGCGCCGATGTCTATAACGTTGGCTATCTCCTTTGGGAGATAGCGTCTGGCAAAATTCCTTTCGAAAATGATAAAGAATTCGACGCAATTAGGAAAATAATGGAAGGACTGCGCGACCCAATTCCTAAAGACACACCAGAAAAATATGCAGAAATTATCAAAAAGGCCTGGGCTCCGGATCCACTTTCACGTCCGACTATAATTGAAATTTACATGCAATTAGAAGCGGCATATAGAGAATTCCAGGGAGGGAATAAAAAGAAGAAAACCGCTGGTGTTGATGAGCTTTCCGACTTAATTGATGAAGACGGATTACTAGATCTCGGGGATAATACTGGACCAAGCATTGAAGATGCTCTCAAAGCTCATTCTAGTGCAAGCTATGATATAGCATATAAAATCTTTCAAGAAATTGACACCCCTAAAGCACACTACTATTGCGGCCTATACAATTATCGCGGACTTGGTAACCTGGAGGTGAATTTGGAAGCAGCGGCAGAACACTTCCGAAAAGCCGCTGATGGTGGCAATCCTGACGGTCAGTTACGTTACGGAGCAGCTCTTATGAAAGGGGATGGTGCACACAGAGATGTCAAACTAGGATTTGACTATCTCTGCAAAGCTGCCGACAATGGGAATTCCGCGGCGCAGTTCAATGTTGGGCAAATTTACTGGTCAGGGAGAATCAACGAAATTGGTGTTGACCGTGATGCAGGAAAACCATACCTGATACTGGCCGCTAAGGCCGGTCATCCTCATGCAAAAAAGTTATGCATTGAGAACGATATTGAATGGGATTAGAATCTACATAAATTATTTGTTATATTTATTTTGAACCACAATAAAATTTATCACGTGTTTTACCAATGATATGATGTCACACAAATTCGTGTCTAAATAGAGTATGTAATGGGTATGTATAGATTGATAGAACTTGATCCCGAAAAAAATGGACAACCATCCCAGTTCGCGTTCACCATATGGCTATACTCCAGTGGCGGGATCAGCGCAATATGGCCAGCCTCCACAATATAATCAGCCTCCGCAATATGGCCAGCCTCTACAATATGGTCAGTCTCCGCAGTACGGTCAGCCTCCGCAATACGGCCAGCCCCCGCAATATGGCAATCCAATTCCGACTGACGATTCCAGAGTTCGAATAATGAAAGTCGGCAGATGTCCGAACGAATCATTGGCGTTAACAAATTACGTATTTGTAAATCCGAACGTTTTCCATCCATCGACACGTTACATTCTTATGACAAAAACCCATCTCGACTCCGATGAAGTTGCCCAAGGTCGCCCACATCAATATATATTCACCATAAAGTAATATCATAAGTTATAAAAGATGATCAATCTATAGTTTTCCTATCTTTACACTTTAATCACTTTAATCTTCAAACCAGACCCGATGCAGCTATTAGAAAGGAGGACGAACTCGGCTGTACATTGCTCCAACGTCGCTGGGCTAAACTTTCGCTAAGTCAAGAAGTATCAGTAGTTGCATATGTGCCGGATTCTAACAGCTACTTATATAGACTACAATTGGAGGTTCAGTTATTTAAGAAGCAGACTGATAGGCATGACCATGTCTTCGATACGGATCAAATGTCGAAAGTCTTCTTACAGGTTTGTGAAACAAAGTGAGAATGGATTGGTACGCTGCTAAATAGAAGACTCAATCTTTGCTTTATTTCTAGAATTTCAATGAACAAATATTTTCAAAAGAACAGGTAAGACGCGTGATCGCATTGACGCTGATGCATTCTCTCAAACGGCATATTTAAGTCTCTTTAATATAACTTTCAAAATATCTAGCTTCTTGCCTTCGACTTTGAGGGTGATACCCTATCGGTCATGGTGATAGCTGTAGAGACAACCAACTTGCAAGTTCCCGACAAAGAAACTCAAGGAGAAGTTATGGACACCTCGCAAACGGGTCAGGATACTGTTCGTGGGATTTTGACACACCAGACCGAAATTCATTGGTCGAAAGCTGCAAATTCTTTGATTAGATTGAAAGGATCATTAAGAAGGTACACTTGTTATTTATAACTAATGTTGCATCCAATATGATTTTGCTGAAATTTCATTATTGTGGATTTCAGTACTACAGCTCCCAAGATAATCCAGCCGAGCTTTAAGTTTGAAGATATGGGTATTGGTGGATTGGATTCGGAATTTAGCGCCATATTTCGGCGTGCCTTTGCATCTAGAATTTTCCCGTCCACTTTGGTGGAAAAACTTGGTATCCCTCACGTCAAAGGTACTATCTTTATTGATATGACAACCCAATAAATTTGGCAAACCGGGTCATCTCACAACGACACTTGTTCATATACTTGTAGGAATCCTTTTATATGGACCACCAGGTACAGGAAAAACCCTGATGGCCAGACAGATTGGTAAGATGTTGAATGCGCGCGAACCCAAAATTGTGAATGGTCCCGAGGTTTTGAGTAAATATGTCGGTCAATCGGAGGAGAATGTTCGAAAACTGTTTGGTGACGCAGAAAAGGAGTATAAAGCCAAAGGAGAAGATTCAGGATTGCATATTATAATTTTCGATGAATTGGATGCGATTTGCAAACAGCGTGGCTCCAGGAGTGATTCCACTGGGGTCGCTGACACTGTTGTCAACCAGCTGTTAGCTAAGGTGCGCATTGTGATCGGGACTTGTTTGACTGACATATTAACGGAATGTCATCTTATAAGCCGCTTGTTCTGTTTAGATGGACGGTGTGGAGCAATTGAACAATATCCTTCTCATCGGTATGACTAATCGCATGGATTTGATTGATGAGGCCTTGCTGCGACCAGGTATTCAATAATCAGTTCTTGTCTCGTACGTTGCGAGGAAGAAAAAAGTCTAATGTGTTCAATTGGTGCTGTGCAGGCCGTCTTGAAGTGCATATGGAGATAGGGCTGCCTGATGAGAAAGGACGTCTCCAAATCCTTAAGATACATACTGCACGTGTACGTATACTATTCGCATACTAGTACACTTTTTTTACCTTCTTCCTTGATGCGTATTCTGATCGTTTTCGTTTTCTTTCCTCTCCTGCATTCTCATGTTGACAGATGCGTGAGAATAACATTCTCGACTCGGACGTTGACTTTGCTGAACTTGCGAGTCTGACCAAAAATTTCAGTGGAGCCGAAATCAATGGTCTTGTCAAGAGTGCTTCATCTTTTGCGTTCAATCGTCATGTAAAAGTGGGTACTCTGGCAGCAGTCGCTCCTGATGTTGAGAATATAAAAGTGAACAGGAATGACTTCTTACTAGCGCTGGATGAAGTACAACCAGCATTTGGTGTTAGTGAGGAGGAGCTGCAGCAATGCGTGCAGAATCCAATTATTCATTACTCTCCCAAAGTCGAGGTTGGTAGGGATGTCAATTGAAGTGTTTATAAAGCAGGGGACAGGGATGTTGAATGGCATCTGTTCTGTTGATAGTTAATATTAGGTGACGGAAAGTTATATGTGGATCAAGTAAGGAACAGCACCAAAACGCCGGTAGTCAGCGTTCTTCTACATGGTTAGTATTGCTAAGCATTTTGAATGAGATGATAATTCTATGTTTCATGTTTGATCTCTATTTTGCGTTTAGGTCCTCCTGGAAGTGGGAAGACAGCCTTGGCTGCTTCAATAGCATTATCATCCGAATTTCCATTTATCAAGCTCATATCTCCTGAAAATATGGTTGGTTTCTCAGAATCTGCCAAGATAAGTGCGATAAACAAAGTAAGTGATTAAGCAAATATAAATCAGAGTTTGTGGGCATTCATAATTTTGTTAATTATTCAATAATTATGTATCATTAGGTGTTTAACGATTCTTACAAATCACCTCTAAGTATTATTGTTGTTGATAACATCGAGCGAATACTTGGTGAGCATATGATTGATGATGACATGAGTGTAGTCGATAGGTTGTTTACCGTTGAATTAATTAATGCCACAATTCTATTGCAGATTGGGTTCCAATTGGGCCTAGATTTTCTAATGCAGTATTACAGACGTTGATGGTTTTGTTGAAGAAACGTCCGCCAAAGGTAACCATGATTATTCATTTTGCATTGTGCTACTCAAATAATCTGTTAGGATGGACTCTTTACCTACACCTCCGCTCTTGAACTCTGTTTTAGGATCGTCGATTACTCATTCTCTCCACTACAAATGAAAAGTCAGTTCTTGAAAGCATGGATATGTCGGATTGCTTCAATTCCGAGTTATACATTGCTAATATTACAGACCTTCAGTCCGTCAGTCACGTGTTGGATGATTCGCAATTATTCTCACCAGATGAGAAAAGGGAAGCTTTAGAAAGATTACGCATAAGTGGAATAGATCAAAAGATTTCAATAGGCATCAAGAAATTAATGATGATCATTGAAATGTGTAGACAAGACGTCGATAAGGTTGACAAGTTTGTCAATACTTTGATGGGGTTGTAAATTTATTCTCTTAGATAGATGTTTGAGTGTTTATTTCTATTAGACTGGTTAAGTGATTGGGAACAGGATATTTGCTTTCGTCTTATTATTTATAAAGTTGTAAGTTAAATTACTCTGAAACGGAAAACTAATTGTTCGAGCATCTATTTTTGTATGTGAAAAGAAATTGTCATCAATCGCTCATTTTCGCGGATAAGATTTCCACGTATATTGACTAAGCTCCCTCGAAACTAGAGTGCACCTTTTTCACGATCTTAAGCTTCACCGCATGACTATTACTATTGGAAACGTGTCCATCCTAGAATTGAAGAAAAAAAATCAAACCTCACGTCTGCCGGAACCTTGCCATTTGTTAATTAAAACAGCTTAAACTGGGGTTTTAGCAAACACTCCGTTGTGAATGTAAGTTCCTCGCGATATTAATTAAATTTATCTGCAACACATAAAAATAACACTTGGCTGGAAAGTATAGGTTTTATTGAGCACTATTCGTGTCATGTAACTTGAACTGCCCATTATATACAGGCTACATTTTTGACTAGAATTTTTCCAACCAATTGGAATTGCATATTGAAGATTACAACGGGGAAAATTTTTATGTGAATCGTCAGTAGACTCCTTTCCCTCTCTTCTTTCCTCCTAATAAGTTTGTATTGTCGCAATGCAAAACGATCAAGGTGTAGTCGTCGACCTCTACGTGCCCAGAAAATGGTATAGTTATACATGCATTCTTGTGAATGACGATTAGTTAGCGGCTTAAGATAAGCATTTTATTCATAAACTCGCCGTTCTCAAATTCGGTCCAACAGTGATGCAACCAACAGACTTATAACTGCGAAAGACCATGCGTCAGTCCAAATTAATATTGGTGAAGTCGACGAAGAGGGACATTTAAAGCCTGGTAAGGCTGTTATTTATGCCCTTTGTGGGTATGTTCGCTCCCAAGGAGAATCTGACGATTCTATTAATCGTTTGGCTACAAAAGACGGACGTAAGTCACACATGTGTTTTTGAAGTATGTCTACGCATTTTGGAAATAAAGTGACTAATGAAAGAAAATTTTGATATTCTGATAACGAATAACCTGCAGTGCTGAAGAAGTAAGTATTGAATTGAGATAGGAGAAGTATTCCAAATGTACTCGATAATGTGCTAACACTGTTTTTGTTCATTCAGTGTGTGGTCTGCCCAACGCTAGAGATCAATTCAGCTGGCCTTAATTTTATATATAGAGGGGTTGTGACTCTAAGTAATGTCTTTTATCAACTCTCATAATTCATTTATGGAATTAGCAATTAAACATGATAAAGTCTTCAATGTTTGAGCAGTTATAAGATACCGTATTAACTATTTGTCTGTCCGTGTTTGATTTGACCGCTGTTCTCGTGCTGACCGTTCTGTTCCGCTCTCGCTCACTAGACTTGGCTGATAATACCATTCTATGAACCGTGTCCATGCTATAAACAGAGTGAAATACTAAGTAAAACTATTACACGTCTTTTCATCGACACGTAATGATAGAGCTCAATAAAACCGTAAGCATGATCGCGCATCTCGCAAATACACATATATGTATGGTTTCTCTGCCTGAATCCCAATCATCCCTCATTACACTCACCCCAGAACGAAAATCTCCTTCCAAAATATTTAGCTACTTGAGGTAAAACCAGAGTAATCAATACATCCTTAAACACCTTAAACATCTCGGCAAGATCCTCTTCATCCTGCAGCTCATCACACTCCTCTTCCTCTTCTTCTTCCTCTTCCTCTGTTATATCAGTCACTATATCACTTTCATCAATTTCTATCGCACTCTGTAATTGTTCCGTTTCGGCAAAGTGATGCGTGAATACGGACAGATTCTCATTAGTTGTATTGCCGGTATTCGTATCGGTGTCGCTTCGATATGGAGGTTCATCAAGATAAGTGGGTGTCGATATCGACGCAGCATACCGCTGAGGGTTTGGCGGAGTCGGTAGTTCGGGAGGGACAGGCATATCCCGCAAGAAGAGGAAGAAAACGAAGGGGTGGAGGCGGAGAAATGATTGAAAGACCGAACACAGCTAAATAATACAAAATCAATGGGGGTGATGTTCGTACTACATAAATAATTACAGCAGACGTCACGAAAACGGGTAATGGTCAGTGCGGTATCGTGCTTTGCTTATGTAGTAAACTTTTATCGGTAAAAAACGGATCGAAGTTGTCAGTCTCTACTAAATGTCGTCACGAACTTTATTGCCATTTCTTGTTCAACCAACGAACTCAGATGCGTTTTTTAATACTCTAGATCGTCAGCAATAGTTATCGGTAATGATGTAGGATAGGGCAATAGCCGAAGAAAATTAGGATTTTTAAACCGTTCATAATAATGAAGGCAAGTGGTTGAGAAACCAATTTCAGACAACAATTTCTTATAAAAGTTAGTATTAGCATTAACGAATAGAACGCGAACAATTTAAGCAAGCTTTCTGAGTCCATCTCTATGAGCATTTCTCTAAATGCAACACCATATTAATATGATAATAGTTTTAATTGATTAAGAGAATTTATTTCGCATTAATATTTGGTTAATAAATTAACACCTTCCTCAGGTGAAAGTCTTTGAACATTATACAGTATATTTCGTGACAAAACTTATTACAAATTATCAGGCATAGAGGTTCATAAGGTTATAACTACAAGTTGGCGTTCCTCTAATGTGCGTTCCCGAAGCAAGTATACCATCGGTCTCAAAGACGTCATTTGGAGACAGCTCAATGTAATTGTAATGGACGTTATTATGTAAAGAAGCCCTAGCATTTACCAATATCATAGAGAAAATCGACGTCGCTCAATCTCACAAGTTCTGCTGCCGACGCAATTAAGCTCTCTGCAACCGAGGCATCCATTTTCATTGCCTCTTGAAGCGCTTTCTTGACAGTCCATGCTGTGACAATATCATCGGGTAAAAGATTTGCAAAAAGACCAGGAAGTTTATCGAGCAATGTCTTCAGCGGCTCAACTGAGGTGCATGTATCATACTTGTCACATATCCAAGCCAACATGAATTCTTTGACACATTGAGGATTATCTCTGAAGATAGCCGAGTTTGCCGAATACCTATATGAAAATGAGAGAATTATTATCTGGAGAACAAAAAGGACGTAAAAATGTATATTTAGTTTCATTCTACCATGCATAAGTTAATTTGCTAACTTCGGTTTTTGAAGTGACTTGCTTGTTTAAGGCTGGTGCGAAGAGACTAGCAAGAACATCACTAAGTGCTTTAGGGTCTGATACGTCTATGTCATAAATTAGCCTACAAGAATAGTCAGGACGGCCTTTGAATACTATGGTAATGGCAATTCAATTGAGAGATAAACATGTCTTACTCGTAAAGTCCCTGGTAAGAACAGTCCTGGCCGCAACACCCTGGATTTGCGCAAATATCATTTCTAATTGGTGGCGTTAAAGTGCTATTGACAGCCATTGTCGATGTTTTGAGAATAAAAGGGAGCACTAGGAAGACGAGGAAGAGGAAGACGAAGAAAATAGTTATTGCTCGACAATAGAAAGCATTTGGAGACACTAGTTTTATATACATTACAAGAGAGGAAATGTTATTGCTTGCGAGACAAAATTTGTTCGGAAAGAAAACCGCAAACTGTTTAAATATTTGAAAGCATTAAATATATGCTTTACTAAGAGCCGCCTTTTTTCCTCAACATTACCTGTATGATTAAGTATAAGTATGCATAATTTATGATCAACGTAAGTAGCACATCAATTATAATAGAGTATGTGCTGTACGGTAAGTTAATGGTCAAATGGATAGATAAGCTATATATAAATGCAACACTATTAGGTATGCGTTCATCTAGAGTTTATTCTATGCGGTTGACTTTCGTCGGATATGAGACTATTACGATACAGATCTTATTAGACAACCCCCCATTCTTTTATTCATATTCCTGTAAAGTGAATCTATGCGTAAAGATCATTGACTTTCATAACTTCTTATGCAGCATATGGCATACAATGAATCAGCAAACAATTATTCCAATCAAAAAGTCACGCCCCAATCCAAAAAATTTTGTGCGGATCACCCTTCGATCAGATCTCTTTCCTTACAATTTAACGCAAATGATGAACCGCGCCTCGCCTTTTTCACGAAATGTTGTTCATCTAACACGTCATCTACTGCATTCAGCACAGATCATTTCTGTGGGCCATCCTCGACCAAAACCGCTTTCTGTCTTTAATCAATTACCTGTCCGCCTTTACTCGGATACTCTCAGCGTCACAGACTCTATCCAGGATCCCGTTGTAGAAATTGACGATAAAGAGAACAGACGGTCCAAAAAAAAAAAATCTTCGAAAAAGAAACCCAGTTCAAAAAAAGGGCGTCGTAAAGTAGAACTTCTTCCCCCCGAGCATGTAAGCGATAGCTCGTCTTCTCTAATTCAAGAACTTCTAACAGTTCGTCATCACTCGACTTTGGGTCACGAGCTACTAATGGGCCGCGAACCTCGAACCGACATTAAAGTTACAGCCGCCGATTTAGACAACTTTAAACCTGCTGTATCTGAGATTAATTATCGAGCCTACCAAGAACTTGTAAATAAGATCGCTGGAGGTTTCCTCGCAGAACAGTTACGCGACTATCTGAAACAACGCAATGTCAAAGTACCACCCAACAAAGATGCGATAATTAAGACAATCATTCGTGATGTGTGGAACATAACTGAATCATATCCAAATGAATATTGGAATAAGATTCTGAGAGAGAGTAATATAAACACGTATTGTTCTTGATATGATACGATTGCTGTTAGTGAATATAAATACGGATAGCTTATGGAATTTCTTATGCTGTAGCTGTGCAAGCGGATAGAAGTACTTTGTATTTTTTAATTGGTCCAGGTGGGTGGTTTTTTTTAAAAAAAAAATAATGCTAACTTTACATCACATCTTGAGAAGAGTATCCACAAACTACTTTAACGTTACAGACGGTGAGACATTGCAAACCATAGAGTCATCTACTGGTGTCAATATACGCATTAATTTGGAGAGAGAGTCATATGCTTTAATTGGCAAACGATCGGATGTGACAACAGCGAAAGAGATGATAAAGAATGCAACGGTATTTGCATATTTTGTTAACTGGCTTGCTAGTCATTTCGTCTGCTAATTTCTTCTCGATACAGACTTGTACTTCCAGAATAATAGATCCCGCTCCACATATAATCGTTGACGATAGATCGTTGAATGAAATTATGCCATACATTGTCAATGTCTGTCGAATGGCTGGCACATTCATCGAGACCATTGGAAATAAGGTAGAAATAAAAAATAAATAAAATAGACAAATATTTTTAATTTTTTTTACCGTCTCTGCCCATAGTTACGCGTTTACAAGTCTTCTAATGATGCTCATATTTTATTCTATTTCAGTTGGTGATATATGGTCAGAGCGAGGACAATATCAAAGAGGCCATGAGATTGCTCGATAAAGCATGGTCAAAGGTACAAGGTGGTTTGTGACTTGACTTGATGTTATTGACTTACTTTACAAGTCTAATCTTATCTTTTGAACAGCCTGACGTTAACGAGAATCATTTGACACTGTGTAATAGCTTGGATGTTGCTGCACAACAATACGCATTTTTCCCTATATATGATCTGAAAGCAATGTCAATGTATTGGAAGGACTCTACATGGTATCGGATAGGGAGAGTACTGGAAAAGGTTGATAGAGCGGAGATTTATGGCACCATTCTATATGGTGATCGTCATATTAACAACCTGTAATTCACGATGGAATCATAGGGAACCAAGGACTTGCTCACCAAACCTACAATTGCTGACCCGCTTTCGGTATTAAATGCGAGTAAAAGGTAACTATAGAATATTCGAATTGAATTAGTCAAGTTTACTGACTAACAATAAAACTTGCCTGTTGATTAGCATAGAAAATTCAGGAATATTGGATAGATTTGTTGATACCAAATTTCAGGCAGTGGGCAAGCATTTGCGCAAATACATTGAAGATGAATCTCCAAATACAAAAGTTGACCTGTACGCTCTGTAAGGTTTCTACTCAATTCTACTTTATGATCTGTGAGACATGGAGTTACTACTGCCATGACACTTATTTATGATTAATTTAATTGATATATTGTATTAATGATGTAGGTTTGGTCATATAATGTTTCACCATAATAATACTCTATCTGACAAATATCTCCTTTCTCCAGCTGAATCTGGAAAATTCAGTCAAAGTGAGTTGCGAAAATTGGTCCATCCGTCGAATTACACCCAAGCATTTCTTCCAAGGTGAATATATGAAAGGCCTGAATTCGTATCGATAGATGACGCGTGACTTAAATTTACTATTCTTAGCTACCCATTTTATGGCCTTGTTGAAGGACTCTGGCCAGTGTCAGAATCAGAAGAATGTGTTGACGTTGAATATGTAGTGAGCGCGGACGAACCTGTGTCAGAAAATCAACCTGTACATTTAAATCTCAAATTCAAAATTCACAAAGACAACAGAATTGAACTTCAGAAAGTGTTGGGCTGTAAAAGACGACTCATCGTTGATTTTATGATGATGGACAGACCAGCAGATTTCAGAATAATGGCAACCAGTTCACTTGATTTATTTTCTGCCAAAGGAGCAGAGAAATTTATTGATAGATGTTCTCTCAGCAGGTCAGCCTTATCAAAAATAGTTCAAAGAGGCATCGCAACGCGGCCCATCTATTGATGCACTAAAGATGATTTTTATAGTGATGGAAGGAAGCACTTTGAATGTCCCCGCGAATTTCAATTCGAAATGCCTCCTGGAGACGAGACTGTAAAAACATCAGTTCGATATACACTCGACAATATATCGTTGTCGTCTGTAAGCCGGTACGAGTATTCTGGTTTACTATTAGAGACAAGAGTAAGCCAACAGCAGGAGACAAATACCACTATATTACAAACAAAGGTAAGTTCGAATTGCTATGTTGCCCTGTTCGGTTTGTTTGCTGTTTTTTTTCTTTCACTAATCATTCATCTCTTCCAGCTCTTGTGCAAGGAAGCCCCACCACCAGCATATACACAATCGACAGAGCCATCAACCAAAGAAATAATACAAGATCTATTTGGATCGAACGAAGACACTGGCAATGAAGAACCTACTAATGAAATGCATGCTGCTTCTGTAGAACCTGAGGAAAAGCAACATGATGTAGAGAAAACTTTTAATCTATGGGATTCATTCATCAGACGGACACTCGAAATTGCGACTCGATAATAAATGCGAAGTATTGCGTAGATTCGGTAAACATTTGGTTGGTCTACCTCAGTTGGCGCGAAATTGACGTGAAATAACAGATAAGACGGATTAATTACATCTAACTTGCATCATATGGTTTAGCTTTTTTATACATGTAGTTTTTGTTTCCTGGGAAACCCGGCAACGCTTCATAAATGTTAAATAATGTTTCGTCACGATTAAAATATATATTATCGGTTTTCGAAGAAAAGCTGTAGTCCCGCCGTAGATATGGGATAACGGAATAGTCACAAGATATGTTTAAAACATGTAGTAGCAGTATAATAAAAAAAAAATACTCAAGTTGAGAAACTCATAATAATAAAGAACAAGAACAGTAATAGAACATACTGTGTCTTTGGAAATTAGTAATAAAATGAAGTCTCGCCGATTCTGTGTAAACATGGCTGACCGAGATGCTGGCAAAGAGTTCCTTTAAGAGACTATTGTGGACTGCATTCCTGAGAAATATTATTCCAGCCTCTACGTTCGCGACACCATTTTAAGCGCTTTACTCTATTGCTTTAGAAACAAAGGGTTTTCTCTTTTCCAATACGACCAAAAAAGTCTTTGTTATAAGTACACGTCTAGTGGTACTATTACTAACCTGGGTAAGTATTGAATTCGACAATTTCTTCAAGCCTATTTTCTTTAGTTACTCGCACAAGAGTTCGCGCTTCACACTCAGTCAAAAGAGGTGGTCTACCCGAACGAGGAAGAGGGTCAGTGAGCCCCTCGTTTTCGAATTTGTTTATGACATCAATGCAAGTAGCTCTGGGCATTCCGAGCATTTTTTGAATATCTGTAGCGCTGTGTTTACCAACGATCATTCCGCGTTCAAAAACGGCAAGTTCACGAGACTTGGGCATTTTGTATAAAATGTAATGTGTAAAGCTAAAAGTTGACCCTATGATTTTTGAAAACTACGGTTTCTGTCTACTCGAGAAAAAAAAAGCGGATACTTTTGGTGGGAAACTTCACTTGACTAGTAGATATAGTTAGTATTGGTAGATTCGTATTTTCGTTTTAATGAAACACCTGCAAACAAGATTGAAAGAACAAATTGTTGCGGCGTATTTAATTAGGGAAATTTTATGGACGAACTGTAAGCGGTCCGGCCGACAGGGGGATCTGACTCAATTAGCTCAGCTATCGCTGCCCTTACTGCAGCGACAGTATTAACTAAGACTGAATGCTAAGCTACAGTGACGTTTCTTATTAAGTAATTATGCGCGCTTCCTAATCCTAATACGTAACGTAGTCCAATGTTCGTATCCAAGTAAGGGAATCTGCGAATAATATTAACGACTATATTATTCTATAGAATCGAAGGGGAAATATCCATTAATAAACAGGGCGATGCTTTTTTTAATTTTATAACTAATTAAACGAATAAGAAAAATAAATGTCGTTCGCCAAATATTATCCAATTACTGTACGCTTTCAAGCGATGTCGCAATAATTGCTGAGCAAGTGCTGGTGATCCACTTGCTTTACTAACTGAACAGACAAACTTTCACTAGTTCTTCACCCGCTACTCAATCTTATCACCACAACAGTCTCGAAATACTGTAGGCAACAAGTATTGTCCGTTGTTTAATAATTACGATAAATTCGACGATCAACGATAGAAAAGGAATTAAATTTGTTTATTTATTCCGTGGATAAGAACAATTCCGTGGAATATAAGGATAACAACAATATTAGAACAACGTTTCAACATTCAACATTCCTCGCGTCATGACTAATTTGTATTTAGATCAGCAATAAAATTTCTGGTGTTACTACTAAAATTAAATCGATCATGGGCTGCAGACTGCGGACTGCCAATTCATCGGTGCGGCTTGTCCGTAACATTATTACATATAATGCACAATGTGAACATAACAGAAGAAACCACTGCTTTTACAAAGGAAAAGTGTTAGCATTAGTGTAGATGTTTATTAAATCATGTTCAAAAGAGGCTTGTTAACTTTGACGTTAACTGAGAGTAATTACAGGCACTTGCACATGAAATTATAGCTCTCCATATGTTACTACTGCAGTGTTCTGCCCAATAAGAAATAACAGACTCCACATGATCCTTCTTTCACTCTTCCAAAGTCTAATATCTTAACACCACTGGTTCCATATAGAGACATATAAAATGTCCTGACAAAGCTGATTAGATCAAATTGAGGCTTATATACAAAAGACTTACCTTCATTAATGGCTTGCAGAACATCATCTGCACTACATTCCAAGCCACCTGCAAAATGCTGAGGACCATCATCCTTGTTCACAGAATAACCCCAATCATACATGCATCCGCATGCTCTGGCTCATTCCTTAGGCGTGCTTATATGGAGGGTTCACTGTAGATTAGTTTCATATTGATATTTTTTATATAGAGGTAATCCCATAATAATAACAGCACCTGGTCTATCATCTCCATTACCTTTTATGGTTACCGCGATTTAATAAGCGTCCTACAGACAAATCGTACGTTTGCACTGTGTATATAAAAAATGACTCAACAGTTATGTAAACCATTATACGCTATTAATATACTTGCAGCTATTATAACTATAATATATCGTTCATATTATAATTTGACAGCTAAACACAAGGAAGCTGTTACTCAGAACATCGAGAATATTCACGATCTACCTAGTCTTGACTTTTGCAAAATTTGCTCCAAGTTCTCTTGGTTTTTTGATGTCATGATTGGGCGTCTCTTCTTGATTACACAAATAATTGATATCATCAGTATTTATAATATGTCAACAACAAGATAACGATTAACAGAAAGACGGACACAATAAACACACTGAAATGAGGAAGAACAATAACTATGCAATAGACATTGATTTAGTGTTTATTGTCTTCATCCGTATGGGGTATAGTCAAAAGG
>CAJVPJ010000295.1:0-30259 GCA_910592205.1 Paraglomus occultum | reverse complement strand
AATTTATTGTCATTCTTACTGAAAGCCCTATAAAAAACCGTGGAATTATAAAGAAACAGATATTTGCTTTATGTTTCTAGCTTTCGTTTTTTTCTTGGTTTATCATAATCAAATGTTCACTTTGTCTGGTTTTGTTGCAGCATGCCCCATATGTACATGTGTATTTATTGGTGTAATTCATAAGTGTAACAAATCATCCGGCCGGGAAATATATTAATTTTTTTTGTTATAAAAATAAAAGACGATGATAATGTATCACAAAAGATATAAAAGCGCATGGTCTCCCGAGGAATCTGATAATAATAATATAATTTCCGTCGCAATAGATCAACCAAGAAAACTACTTAACGAGTCTCATTTTGGGAAAGTTTGCTTTTATTAACCAATAAAAAGATTTGCCTCAAAAAATTGAGATCGGTATCAGGGGATGATGACAAAAATTTACTTAATGTTAATGATTGGACAAGCGCTTGGAACAAAGATCTAGCTTGGTACATTTGATTTTCTTTCCAAGGATAGTCTGTTAACACCATGCATGACTAAGAAAATTCAAAGATCAGTATTTTCCTGAATTGCTTAGACGACTACTCTATATAAGTAAGACAATACGATCAGATCATTGCACAAACGTTCTTTATGGAACAACAAGCTAAACTGAATGACTCAAAACTTTTTAGATTTGGACAAAGCAAATAGGGAAAGAAAAAACTTACTGATGGGTTGCAAGCTTGTAAAAATAGGCTTTCTGACTTTGGCGTCCAATAATGTATGCTGGATCAAACGGATTCCACATTTAGAAGCAAATTAATTTTTATACTAGAGTTTAATGCTTACAGCTAGACGAACATTTGCACCGGTTTGGGTTGCTGGACGACATTTTATTTACCGATAATCAAAATCACTGACAAAGAACCAAGGCTATGATTAATTCAGAACGACATCAAGACCATGATGAAGAATTTAACAAAACACTAAATTATTGATTTCGTCTATACCTTAGTAACAGCATTGGAAATACTGTATATGGCCTTTTTAACGTAATAGCATGTTCTGGAAACGCGCTCTCGCGTATGTCCTGGGTAAATTACGTCAGTTTTGGGTTCGAATATTAAAAACCACTATTTGTAAATTAAAAAAAAACTCCCCAAACATTAAAGCAATTAATCAGGAAGTTGTCTTCAAAAAAAAATCAGAAACTTCGAGAAATTTCTACAAAACTTTACCATAGTACGCGTGGTTTATTGATAAACCAGTGGTCCACTACCTCGTGGACATTACGACATTAAGTTATCTGTCAGATCCGATGGATAATAGTTATGTAATTTTCCGCTCTGTGGTACAAGCGATCTACGAAGGCAGCGGCGTTCCAAAATCTGTAACGAACGCAGTAGCTGCGGAATACGCCAGTGACAAAAAAAAAAGGCAGGCGACGTAAACGGAAGAAAAAATGACAAGATAATCAAGTGAATAGTGTCACAGCGTTACTTAATGTGGCATTAATTTAACGTAGTACTTATATTTCCTCATGTGGCTAAATTTCTAGACATTTTAATTATAAAAGAGCAGCTTAGATGATAGCTAAACGACATCCTGTCTTCAGATCATCTTCAGCTGAGTACCTCTCATAATTTTTGTAATAGAATAGTTCTTTATATTCTAATAAACCGTGTTAAAACAAACGTATTTGATTTTTTTTGTGATAATTAATTCAGGTAAAAGATATCACGCCGGTGTAGTCTCTGGTACTATCGAGATGCCAAACGTATTCTCCGATCGGCGTTCCTTCAGGTTATTAACCTAGAAGTTGTCTTTCGTAACAGAATTATTATCTATTTCTTTGCGCAAGTTTAGTTTCCCAATCCGATAAGATATTAGGCTAATTACACTAATATAAATCTCGAGGAAAAATAATAATCTAGCAGAACGTATACAAGACCGATATTTAGATCGTGAGTATAAATCACAGTTTAAGCGTCACTCATTGTTGGTAGATTGAAAAGAGTTAAATCTCAAGGCCTGTATACCAACTCTCCCGGGTGTATTGGCTCGACATATCACAGAGATCAGTTTAATTAAAATCATGCGCGTGGTTTATTAATAAAAAATTTTTTACTGGTCACTACCGCGGACTATTATCCCATTGATTGCTACCTCCTGACCGCCCGTGGGAGTAAAAAACTTTTACTGCTGTATTCCACTGACACCTCATGCTTTTCACACCCATTTCTGCGTAGATAACACCATTTATATTTATAAGATGTATACGACGCGATCGATGATACGAGACCGCCCGTGAGAGTGAGATCTATTCATGCTTTTCACACCACTTGCTGCGTAGATAATAACGTTTATACTTATAATGATGTATACGACGCGATCGATGATACGACACTGCCCCATCCGTGGGAGTAAAAAACTTTTTTACTGCACGTACTCCACTGATACCTCATGCTTTCACACCCCTTGTTGCATAATAACACCTTATAAAGATGTAACGTCATTATTTGTCATCTAACACGCAAATACGCAAACACGTGTCTGTTAACACATATACGTATATATATATATATACCCTCCTCTCTTTCCTTTTCCTCATCAAAGCGCAAATGCAAAGTTTAATAATATACAACAACAATCATTCAACGACACACTATATACGCGCATACGACACGAAACAAATTCTTAGAACAACGAACTCTTAAACCCAACAACGACAACACGATTTATCGACCGTTCGCTGATGAAAAACTTTCTACTCGTATATAATGATAACTCAAACCTATCGCTGTCCGACAACCGTTCTTTCACCAAAGCGCAAAAACAAACGTTATTTACCAAGTTAAACTACAACAAACGATCCGTTGCCGCACTCTCTATTATGCATGCACGACAAGTTTGCTACAACTCACGGACACGACGTCTTCTAACGATACGGCGCAGTTTATAATAAAGTTCAAATACGCGTCGGACCGCGATAACTACATTACGAAGAAAACAAGGCATGTGGATGGTTTGACATGTTTCGTTTGGGTGGGGCCGGGGTGTTTATTCAATTGAAGTATAGTTTTTGGATTGCCGCATGCCCGTTGAACCAGATTTCGCACAAACTCACTCCCATTAAAAGACGTTTGGCATGTTTCTTTGGGACCCGCATGTCCCTTGACATCGTACGAACTCCCTCTCGTTTTATGAATAGTTTGGCATGTTCCGGTTGGGCGTTGCGTGGCATATTTATTAAGTATAGTTCTTTGGGTAGCCTCGATGTTTTTTCAAACATGATTCGTTCATTCACTCCCTTGCTAGGAATTCGTTCTGACCCCTCTTTTTTTTAAAGATCTAGACAATCGAATAATGCGAACGCTTTTCTCGATGGCACGGTTAAGAAAAGAAGCAGTTTATTACTGAAGAGACGGCTGCAGAAATTGCTCGAGAGTGAAAGTAGTAATCTTAATTTAAATTTAATTTGTACAATTTTTTATTATTACCTACGTTATATTATAATTAGTAAACTTATAATAGTCTTTTAATAAAAATAGAGGACTTGGAGTGTAGTCTAGAGCTGGGAGCGAAAGAGCTAAAAGCAAATTTAAAGAGGAGGAAGCGATCTGATATCAGGTGATTTCAGCATCAGCCGCGACATTTCTTTTAAGAATTAGGTGTGGAACCTGACGAATCAGGCTAAGCCAGAGTTTGCAGTGGATCGTATGTATGTTTTTTGGTGGCTGAGGTTGCCACACCACATGAGTTTTCCTTGACAACTGGGGTTTTTAATAAGGCGTTTTGTGGTTATATGACGACTATAAATGCGGTGTATTTTCATGAGAAGCTGATGTAGTTGTATAAATAAAGTTGATTTTAGATATAAGGGTTAGGTAATGAGTTCTCCCTGGCGAGCAGGGGGTTAGGGGGTATTTACGTGATTTCAACGAAGTTCTAGAATAATCGAGGGTCAGGTGTATTGATTTTCGCGCGGAAGGCCCCTGGATCTGGGCCCCAGCAGCGCTGGGCGTCGGGGCTCTAATTGGAGATTTTGGCTCCTGCCAAATCGAGTTTAGGCGCTCCTGTATATAATATTACTGTCTTGTTCTTATTTATAGTAACCAATTATGACAATACGTTATTATCTCCTGACTGATAATAATTTTTACCCCGAAATGTTTCGCGGATATTATGTTATAATGCTTTTCTATTAGATGTAAAAGACTTATTGGTGTTATCATCGCTATTGTAAAGAACGAGATTTTATATTATACTGAACAATATGGTTGAGTTTGACAGCTGCAGACTCTCACACCCCTTAACTACATTTATACTTATATGGTTATCAAGTGGTACAAACATATGTCATCTAAGAGGAGGCGAACACGCGTCACTGTCCATACATATATATACCCAGACGCTTCTCTCGCTTCACTACAACTTCTTTGTCTTCAAACAATATACAACCTACCACTCCCTATTATACACATGCGATATGAACGCTTCATCAAAAAACGAGAGTCCTCTGCCATTACTCCATATTACGTACCTACGAGACGCGAACGAGAACGATAACAGTTTGATACACAAGTCCGTTGACACGACTCACACCGACGCGAGGATGTTTTAGAGGTAAGAATTCTTACTGGGTAGATTAGTTGAGAGTCTGTATCCGAAGGCACGCTGCCACTAGGTGTAAAAGCCGGATGTTCGATAGCTCTCCGTGGCCACACTTGTAGGTTGTTTGTCGTGAGGGTGACTACTTAGTATGTGTGTATCTGAAGGGACGCTGCCACGATAGGTGTAAATCGAGTTTTTGAAGGCACGCGGAGTGCAATTATTCGAAAACCGTTACTGAAACTGGTGAATAGGATCACACGAAAAGTAGTTGGGTGCCTGATCGATGGATGATTTACTTTTGTGAACGTTCGATATCCGCTCCGAAGGGTCGTCTGAGCTCACGGCGCGTTCAGGCGGCTGTGGTGAATAGGATACGTGGGACGTTGTTGAGAAGCCATCGCAAGTGGTCATCCGGTTTGTGAGATCGGATGGGTGCCGCTTGACCATGTAGTCTTCCTTCATGGGTCCGTGATTTTGATGATACTGTTTACTCATTCTTGGTAATATTTATCCAAGTAGGTTTTTTGAATCGAGCTTTGCAATGCAAAAAGATCCACGAGGTAAGAATTCTTACTGGGTAAAACTGTTGAGGGTCCGTATCCGAAGTACGCTGTCGCTAGGTATAATCTTGAAAGCACACTTGTTGGTTGTTTGTCGTGAGGGTGTTACATAGTATGTGTGTATCTGAAGGGACCCACTAGGTGTAAATCGTAATCTTGAAAGCATGCGGGGTGCAAATTAATCGAAGAGCGTTACCGAACATGATGAATAGGATACACTTTGTAGTGGTGATCTGATCGTTAAATGATTTACTTGTTGTGAACGTTCGATATCCGCTCTGAAGGCTCACGGCGCGCTCAGGTAATCTTGGGGGTGCTTATTCACGGTAGTGTGCAGTATTACGTAATCAATATTTTTTGACTTAAAGATGGTGCAGCACAGAATTAAAATACTGAAGCTATACACATATAAGGGCTGTGCTATACCAAAAGTTGATACGTATTGATAATCGAAAAGGCACAATACAGTTTCAGGAATACCAATTATATGTCATAATATACCGTATTTCTTTGACTAAAGTACCCCCCCCCCCCCCGAGCAAAGTACCCCTCAGCAATTTTGAGGCCTAATTTTGTAAAAGACCCGGGTACTATTGTCGGAAAAATCAATATTATCGCGTAAAATACCCGGGGCATTATAAGCGGATATTCTCATATAAAACAAAATTTTGATAGTAATAGGGGGTACTTTACACAGATATACATATACCCTCCTCCCATCAAAGTACCCCCCTGATGAAGTACCCCGGGTACTATACAAAAACAGTAAAATACCCGGGGTACTTTAGTCAAAGAAATACGGTAGGCTTTGGGTCGTTATATACAAGTTTTCGACGGACGCTAATAAAAACGTAGGCGTTGGCAAGATGAAAATAACTACGTGTTCAACGTACAAGTTGCTAAATAAAAGAACGAAATGCTCAAATTTTGTTCTTATATAGTATGGTATCCAGTTCCTGCCAATTAAGCTAAGATCCCTTTTTAATAATATTGCTCGCTGACAATATAAATCTATTGTGGAAACAATGATGCCTCGCTTAATTTTCTATTATTGATAATGAAAAATGTATAATTGGCTTTCATTTACGTAGAACGTCACATAGAAAAGAAACGGTAATGTTGCAACAGCTGCAATAAATTAACGATAAATTTACGCATGCAGAGTTAGGGACGTGTTTTGTTATAGGCTAACACGATTCGGTTCTGTCGATTAACGTCAAACAAGAGTCCGAAAACAGAGTGTGCATTATTGTTTGAACGGGCAGCGTACCACAAAAATACTCTGGATTTAGAGCAGGAGAAGCGTGTTTATTTTAACAGAAAGCATTAAATTCGAGTGATAGTAACAACTAAGAGCGTCAATACATGCAATCAAAATTTTTGAAAACCGCTAGTCTATGATGTATTTGTGAATCATCTCAATACATGACGTCAATTCGGACACTTGATATAAATCTCTGCGATTTAATGAGTAATTATGAACGTAGCTGAGGGAAAAAACACTTTCAGAGCACATACTGTTCGCTATTGTTTACTTTCTTGATATGATAGTCTTTTTATTGTCCTCTAGGAAAGTGAAATATCTATTTTTTATATACAATTACTTTGTTTGTGTGACATAGAATGACAGATTATCAACAAAAATATCAAAGATGAAATCAAAACAGCATTGTCATTGTTTTCTTTCTTAATAAAATAAACGCTTATCGTACAGCACAACGGTACCACCATACGTTTTCTTCCCGACCCACCATATTTCCCTCGTTAACTGATCCTCGGCACGAAGCCATACGCGTTGTTTGATGCTAAAGGCAACGTTATTTGTGCATGCGTAAAAGTTCAACCGTTCATGTTCCAAGATAAATTCGTTCTATGTTTATTAGGAATGAAAATTAGATAAAGATCAATGCAGTGCAAACTATAACAAAAGCACGAAACTGTTATCAGAAAAAACGCATACGTTGTTTGTTAGTTGTTCTTTCAGTTTTGTAACAAGCTCGTTGTACAGCTCATCCTCCAGTTGCTTCTGTTCAACTTTATGAGTAGAGTATGCCCATATCACATATCCAATCGCTATAAATATGACCGCCTCTACAATTTACGAGATATAAATCAAACGGTTACTGTTGCTCATCTCAAATATCAGAAAACGCTGCAATTCATAATCTATCCATTACGTACTGGTTAATTCTACTGCAAATCCATACGCAAATACAGGTAGTTCTTCAAAGACATCAGAAATCCAGCCAGTTATCGTATATTTCATGTGAACAAAAGGTATCATGATTGTACGAACTATGAACGAACAGATAAAAGACGCATTAGTTTGCAAAGAAAACGAAAAAGAAATCTCCAAATTCCTCAACCAACAATTTATCGCTTCTGCTCACCAACATAATCCCAAACCCAATTGTTCTTCGTTTCCGATGGAGCATAGGCTTTGAGTCCAATTGCAGGATTAGCACAAGTGGCCCTCTGTGCCTCTTCCCACTCTTCCTGTGTTTGCAACCACTCCTCCCATTCCTCCAAGATCTGACATAGTTTTATTATCCCCCAGTACAGCCAGCACAGCCCGGTAAAGACACCCAACACTATGAGTACGTCAACTAGTGACACGTGTAGATTTTGAGACGTGCTTTTTGGAGGAGAAGTGCGTAAAGAAAGAGGGATCTTACGATGCCACGGTTTGTCGGTATATGATGGCACGCCATAGTAATTATGGGCATAGTGCCACTTTGTATTGTCCAATGTAAGAAGGAATGATTTACGTTTTGGTGTAAAAACTGTGTAGGGCATTTGAAACTTGAGATGGCGGTGCGATGCGTTTGTTCTTTTAACAGAGTAAAGGAGTCAACAGATGTAATTAAGAATTTCTGATAGTATCGTGTCAAACGTCACACGACTGCAGATCGACTGCATATTCACGTTTTCAAAGTATGGGAACATGAAATTGAACTCCCGCAAAATTATAACCACATTATTTGTCTAGTTACTATCGTAAGTAAATGTTTATTACTGATAAGGTTGCATATCAATCATTAATGGGATTAAAAAATATAATCAGGAGGCATAATATGACGGAGTAAACATTTAACAGTAGCTAAATTATTACAAGAGAATATTTTAGTTAGTTTTTAACGTTTGACGCATAAGGGGGGAAATTGCAGACTCTGTGAGACGCTCTCTGATAGTTTGTTATATTTTTAGAGAACACGTTAATGTATGCAAAGAGAAAAGGAAACTTTCGCAAGTTGTCCGGAAAAAATTTTGTTCTTTATTTACCAGGTTGTGTTCCAATCAACGTCTGCGCAAGTATATCATAATTTGGAGCGCTCCACTCAAGATTTCAACAAGTTGTTAAAATCGATATGCGCAAATCTTCATTTTGTTCTGGTCACACGAGTCTAAACCAGAAAAGCAAGCCTTTATATTTATATTTACGTTTAACCAATTAACGTTAATTCTAAGCGTAAATATCCTCATATTAATATAGATGAATATCCCCATATAGATGAAGGAAGGACTTGTTCAATTTTGAAATTCTACCGGCTCGCTGGTAATACGCTTATATTAATATTCACAGTAGTCGATCTCGAACGCGTAACATTGTTGCGAACACACATCTTGATATAATTGTTTGTTAAAGATAAGAAAGTTTGATAAAGTACAATACATTAGAAGTTAAAGGCGTTAGGCTTATGCGAGTACAGTATAAATTTGCATACAGTCAAACCACGTCGTATCGAAGAAACCATGAACTTGAAATTTCGAGCTGTAACGAAAATCGCGTCATGTCGTTGCCAACATTCCGATACAAGATTTTTACATCAATCACTAATTCGTTATACGAAAGTTATACAAGTGATTAAAAGCACACAATGAATTATTTGCAATATGTAATCTGTGAGCTAAAACACATAGTAGAATTTTTCTATTGCATAATTTAGAAAAAAAAAAGAGAGATAATATTTAATACTAAATATTGTTAGTATACGTAATGAAAATAACTATCGCTTTTGCTTTTGAAGTAAAACAGCTGCCTTTTAATATGGGTCTTATTACGTACTGTTATTGAGAACTCTACTATCTATATTATGAGTCGGTGATGGCGGAAAGAAATCTGAAATTTTTATTTAACACTTGTGATCTACGATAGCGGTAGTAAGTATCCGATCGTCTATGATGCAAGACAAAGAATGAGTAAACGCTTTGAAAATATCTCTTTATCACTGCGAGATTCAATTCGATGTCAACATTTACGTTTAGATATACTGTGGTTTTTCGGTCACAGAAATTCAAATTTCGAAATTCATATCTCGACACTTATTGTGTGAACCTGCGTCTAATTAGGATTTGTATGCTGCCCTTGAATCTGAAATGCTCATTAACGATTTTTGCGAAAATGTACTCGCAAAAATAAATAATAGTTAAAATTGACCAGGAGTCATAAACGTTACAAAAATAGCTATTTGCGAAATTTATTAAGCCGATGGTACTAATATGGTAATAATCGGATGTACTGTACTACCGTCCTTTACTCAGAAACTACAGTAATATTTTATAATAACGGCTCTTCTTCAAATATTTAATGGCCGACACACCTACACCTAATAGCGACAACGACGAAGATCTGCCCGGTGCTCGTGCCTCTGCTCTTACAGAGGTGTCTCCTAAGGATGCATCCTCATCGCCACGCGATTCGGGCGACGACGCACAAATAGAGGACACTAGGAATCAATTCGCTGAACTGTTTGGAACAGACACTAGCGAAGATGAAGGCGAAGCCGCAGACAGACAAGAACAAAATAACCTGGAAGATTTACCAGACTCTGGCACTTTTGAGCCTGGTGATCCATCAAGTGTGCGGGAATATGGCGAGGAGGAAACATATGATACGGTGGCATTCGATCAAAGGAAACTCTCGCTTGGTCTTGATAATAAATATTACGTGATGAAGGTCCCAAACTTTCTCTCTGTCAATACAAAACCTTTTGTACCTAACGAGTATGATGATAAGGAAGAGATGGAGAGTAAAGACGGGATAAAACTAGCAGGAGAGAACACAATAAGATGGCGCGAAATACGCAACAGCTCCACTGACGAAATTAAAAAACAGACAAATACCAAAATTGTACGCTGGTCAGATGGATCAATGTCTCTATTGGTTGGTGAAGAGCTGTTTGACATGTCAATTACAAGTTTGCATTCTCAATTCCAATACCTCTCCACCAATTATCCCAACGAAAGTATAATGGAGATGCAAGGCCGATTAACCGATCAGGTGACAGTAAAGCCTTTTGGCACAACTGGATCAACGCATCGTAAGATTGCCGCTGTAATTGCGTCGAGACATGTAAAACAAATAAAAACAAGAATGGTAGCAACCGACAGAGATCCAGAGTTACGGAAACTCGAACTGGCCAAGGTAATTTGCCCAATATCTCATATTATCGTCGTAACTTTTAACCATATCTGACTGTAATTAGGCCGAGAAAGAGCAAATCCGCGCTCAACGACGAGCCGACTATCGTCGTTCACGAAAGGCATACGAATCTCGTCGTGCCAGGGAGGATGATTATTTAGAAGAAGATATTCGTCCAATATATCGTAGTCGAAATGATTCGTACGAGGATGGGGGTGATTTCGTTGTTAGTGATGAAGAAGTAGAACGTGAAGAAGAAGAAAGGGAGCGACGTCGTGAGGCACACCGCAGGAGAAGGACGGTCACTGGTGCTAGGGAAGAATATGATTATAATGTAACATCTACACCTGAGAAGGAAATTGAAGAAGAGGAGGAGGAGGAGGAGGAGATGGAGGAGGAAGTTGAAGAGGAGGAAGCGGATGCTGGAGCAGAGATCGAAGCAGCAACAGAGGAAGAGGAAGAGAACATGGCTGAACTTGATGGTGTAGAGGTTGATGATGATGTAGATATGGAAAGGGTGGCTGATAATGGTGCAGAAGAAGAGGGACAGGATGATGAGGATGAAGACGAGGACGATGTAGTTGTTATTAAAAGACCGAAGAAGAGGGCAAGGATTTTTGCTGGTGACGAAAAGTAAAATATTATGATTACTTTTCAAAATTAATGCTTCATATAATGTAGGGAACGTCGATAATATTACTCACTTGAATGTAAAAATGTAAATTGGTACGATAGAATAAAAAAATGTTACCTCTCGAGTTGAAAATTGTCAACACGTCACTGACTCAAATGTATACGAAACTCTTATCAGCCACACAGAGGAAATGAATTCATAATTATAATAACAACATATTTATATACGATTGTTACAATTCAATATTTTGTATATAAATTAACTTGGAATTATATATTCAAAGTTTTTACGAAATATGCGATGTGATTGCTGCAAAAAGACAGTATTAGTATACAGTATATTACATAATATACCCGTTTTGTTGATATACTCGAAGAGTTGTTTTTTAACCTTATTGTTATTGATATTAATACCCCATCTCTAAATTACATTTGGGCAACATAAAAGTATAAAAAAGTATCAATTGGTACGCTCCTAATAGCCACAAACAACCAGAAAAGTCATATTTAATTTCAGAATTCCATGCGTTAATTAAATAGTCACCAGTTCGGTGAAAGTATTACATTGTTAGTATGAAATGTACTCGACATTTTAAATTTTTATTTATTCTCATCTCTATCGATGGGATTAGTCGCTTACATATAAAGGTCGGAGTATACTAAGCGTGTGTTCAATGTATCGCTCTTAAAATAAAGAATTAATGGTTTACTCCGAGACCAGGGAAATGTGAATTAATTTATGCGCATAAAAACTTAATTATTATAATGAGCTATTCTATTATTAGATACAAATTGTTATCGTGAAAAGAACTTGTGCTGGACATTATGTCAACGAGAGAAAGTCAACGTATAGCAAATGAGAGAAACGAAGAACACGAAATATAAGGTGGTTTAAATGTGGATAAATAACCAATTTTCCATATTAATATTAATAGAATAGAATTCGTATATAGATAGTACCCGCATAAATTAAATAAGCTTAGCTTGATACAATTACAAACGCAATATGTGTAAAGTTTGTTAAATTCATATTCAATAAAAATACGTGAGACGAGTGATGGACCTTTTTATTTCAAGTAACTTGTTACAAGGAATGCCGATATAATCCGCATCTGTTTATCACGTAATAGTAATAGCAATAGCAGTAAATATAGCGACTTTCTGTTTACAGCTGGGGTACCACCAAGCTTAGTTACTATCCGAGTTTTAGTGCAATGACTCTTCGTGTTAAGTAAATGGTTTGCAATTACCGGCTGATAAATAATAAAGGGACGTACGATCCATCAATTAATCTCGACTCGATAATACAAGGTTGATAACCTATTCACTTACTATCATTAATTAGCAATTAATATTACGATGTAAGATTCAATATGAATCATCGATCGAGGTACCGACCGAGGATCGATCACATTGGTTAACTGGAACGGATTTATTATGTGTTCCGGTCACGTGTTTGTACGTTGCTAACATGCTATTCGTTGTCCAATGACGTCATTGTCGTCTATTTTTTTACTTTGCAGTTCCAACTGTTGTACTCCATTCTTCAAGTTGCTTCAGTTCGTCATATGTTATGGAGAACGGTAGTTCTTTTAGCGATATGAATTTTTTACCAGACTTTAACTTTAGTGATAATACGTTAACCGCTACACCCGGGATCTGGGAAGACACATCACCCGCATCTCAGCTCCCCCTTACTCAAGGAAACTGGGACGCGTATGAAGAGCTTCCAGTTGCCCCCGCAGATCTTAACGAAGCGCAACCAGCGTTCATAAACACAAACTGTACAGAGTCTGTCATCAATCCTGCCCTAATAACAGTACAGGAGGCTGATGAGAATAGTAATAATAATCATAGTAATAATAATCATCGTCTTATTGGTAAGAGTGATACTAATAATCAAAATATACACTCAAAACACGGACATTCATACAAGACAAGATCTGCTAGTCGAGCTGAAAATGCAGCGCAGTCAAAACAGAGCGAGGACTCTGATACGAGTCACATGAGAATTCCTGCGAGTAGGGAAAACCAGGGGGAAGGGCAAGGGGAGGTGTATTGTCTATGCCGTAAACCAGATGACCATCGAATGATGATTCAATGTGACAAGTGTAGAGAATGGTACATATACTCTTAGTTTTATCGGGGTGTGATGAGACTCGTTTAGATACTTTGGCGTTGATTGGTCAATATTGACATCATTTTCTTCACCCCCCTATTTCTATTAGGTATCATCTAGCGTGCGTGAAGTTGACAAAGGCAAAAGCCGATAAAATAAGGAAATATTACTGTCCAGTTTGCAATCCACTAAATCAAGTTGCCATACCAACTGGTATGACTATTATTTCTGTCGTTCTTTTTTCTATCAAGGATGTGGCTCTTGTTCAGTGTATTTTTGCAGTTTTGTTCAACTATCAGTTCATTTGTTTTTCCTGTTCTCGTTTTGATGATCCGTTTGTAATATCTTCGTTCCCCTCTGATGTTGATGATAACGGGTGTCTATCAACTTGTCCTATCTGAGTTTGAGCGTATCCCATAACTGATTTAAAAAGCCTTTACCTGTATTCACCTCGTGCTGCGCCTTTCAAGACCACCGTTTTGATAAAACGCATTTTTGTTAAGAGTACGTTTAAAATCCGTACATTATGGAAAATTTTTTCTCAACGCCCCAAGAGTCGTTCATTGGGATGCAAAATAAGCAGCAACGAGGATATGTATTATCAACAGATTAGCCGATCCTGTATCCGGCAACCTAGAATAGATTGTAGTTTGCTGATAGAGCCACATCTCATATATATATATCTTAATATAGTATTGTAATCGTAATTGACCCACAGATCTAATCCATCAAACCATATTGTCTTTCTTCGTTTTGATAGACGGGAATTTCGACGCTGCAGTGAAGGACGAGCATTTCGAATCAATCGTTATTGGCGGTGACAACATTGTCAAGATGGACATCGACGGTCCAGTAAGTATGCAAATGTGTTATTTCAGCCCGTGATCCGTCATTCATTTTTATGTTCATCACTTTTTTTACATTTCATCAAAACAGAAGAAAAACTGCCTTTATCCAGGGTGCCAAGGTGAGGCACGCGAGAAAGATGCTTACTGTAGCGATAACTGTGCAGTAATGGATGCCGATAACGTGTTGAAACGGATCGCTGGGCAGATGGAGCCACAACAAGGATCCACACCACTTAATGCCCCTACGAAACCTCTTCCACTTGCTCTATCTGTTGAGTCTGTTGAGTCTGTTGAACATGCTCAATCTACACAATCTACTCCATCTATTCAATCTACTCCACCTGTTCAATCAGTCATACAGGAAATTAAACCAACAACTGTCCCAGAACTCAAATTGAATACAATGTCAAAACAGTCTGCTCCGTCTCCAAATACTGAGATTAATGCGGTCCCAGTGAAAGATCGTATTCGAAATTTATCTATTAAACAGTTCACTGATATATTTACTCCCTTATTTGCTGACCTAACCAAGAATAACGATATGTCTGGCTCTGATGGAGAGCATCTTGCTAAAGCAGAGAAACTGGCACGGGATATAGAATTTGCTATGTTCAACAATTTTGCCACAAAGAACAGCAATGGAATACCCGTGACATGTGACCAACCATACAAATCAAAGTTTAGAAGTCTATATACTAATCTCAAAGACAAGAAAAACAGTTCTTTGAGATTGAAAGTAGTCAGGGGTGATATATTTCCAGAAAAATTAGTTAATATGTCATCAGAAGACCTAGCCAATCCAGAATTAAAATCAATGACTGAGAAAATAAGAAGAGAAAGCATTAACAAGTCTGTCCTGCAGGCCCCAGTACATGAGCCAAGGATAAAGAAGACACATAAAGGAGAATTTATAATTGTCGGCGGAAGATCATCATCACCCGGACCCGATAATTCCAAAGACGACCAAAAGCCAAATGATGACAAGTCATTGATATCGCCTACTTCGTCTTCCTTTAGGACTAGACTACCGCAAAGATCTAATACTGGCGATAGTTCGTCGTCATTTGCCGGAGCAGACTCAAAGGACAATACGGTTTCTCCCAGAACAACGAATAGTAGTCTTGATCAGATGCTACGAAGACTTAGTGCGAGTGATTCTCCTTCCGCTGATAAAAGGTCACCTGATGAGGCTGCATGGGATCCTTCGGCTCCAGAGCCCACATTAGAAGAGCCAAGTCCGTACATGGGGTCCCCTATGACGGCACTGTCTCCGAGTACAACAGATTCAATTGGGAACACCCCCCCGTTTACGGCATCTCCATCTCCACCCCATTCGCCATCCACAGGAAAAGTTCTACCCAATAAACCAGTTTGGAGTGGGCAAGTCATTTACAACACTGTTGCCGATTTCAAGGCTGAAGCGACTTTAGTCGCGGCACGAACAATTCAGAATCGTGATTGGAGTCAAATTATGACTCCAACCATGTTTATCGAAGGACGAATAAAAATTGACGATGCATCGCGATATTTATCGCAACAAGGATGCTCGGTGACAAAAGATGTGGTAGTTATACAAATATCACCAATTGAAGGGACAGAGTCTCGGGAACAGTTTGAACTCTTGTTTGATTATTTCCATTCTCGCGAACGTTTTGGAGTAGTAGGACATAGATTTGCTGCTGTGAAAGATATGTATCTTGTGCCACTTGCGCCGCATGATGAAACGCCTGAATTTATTCAGATATTGGAAATCGATGAAGTGCCGGAACAAAGGGATACAAATATAATGTTGGCTGTAATAGTTATAATTAAGACCCCATCTTCAAAACGTAAGCCACAATCATCATTGAGTGCTGCGATTGCAAAGAAAGAGAAAACGGACTCCCAAACCATTTTACCAATTAGTGAGCATAGCTCTAACTATCCGACTAGTCACGGCATAGATGATTCGAAATCTCAGCGAAATGTCAATGAGACAGCAGCTTATGGCTCTCTATGGACAGGGCGGCCGTCCCAAAATGACGTTTCCCATGGAATAGTACAGCCCTATCTCAACCAACCTTCGAACATATCCCAAACTCCTACTTCTAAAATAGTCTACGGTTATGACATGGGATCGATACCGTTGCCAATGCCCACATCACAGCAACCAAACGCTCAACCCGTCCCAGTACCCATGCCGCAACAAAACGCACCACCTCTAACAATGCCTAATCTCCAACAGAGCACTCCATCAATGTCGTTACCTCCCCAACAGTCGGGCACTCCACCCATTGCATTGCCCGCGCCTCAACAGCAAGGTACAATATTTAATAGTGCCTACCCAGCTGCCCCACCAGCAGCATCTGCCAGTCAACCACAGCCATATCAGACAACTCCGCCATCGTATCAGCAGCCACCTATATTTAATCAATATTATGCTCCACAGAACGCACAAAACGTAGCGCCGCATCCACCCACATCGATATCGCCAGAAAGACAGTTGCAACAAACATTACCTCCGTCACAGCCAGGACAACAACCACCGCCATCCTTTAATCAATTCATGCCCCCTACACGCGAGTCAAGACCCTGGAATCAGATAGATCAAAGGCAATGGGGATCCGATGAAAGAGTGTCTTGGGAAGAAAAGCATCGACAGCAGATGTGGCCTGATGATCGTGAGCCAAATCCTTGGGATGATAGAAGACCAACGTGGGAAAGAGAGCATAGGCGTAGCGTATCGCCTCCGCATTCCGATCGATATCGCACATTTTCACCACCCCGCCGAGGAGGTCGTCCTCTTACATCGCGTGGTAATGGACGTAGAAACGCATTGCCACACCGTGGTAATCGCCGTGGTGGTATAGGTAGAGCAGCAGATAGAGATGGGACAGATCGTGAACGATGGGTTGAGAGAGAAGAATCTGGTAGAAAAGAGAGAAAGGAGGTTATTGGAACATCTAGTGGTGGATCACGTGGTGGACGTGCGCGTCGAGGGTATACCCGACGCTGGGATTAAAGGAATTTATTCTAGTATTTGTATAGAAATAGAATGTAATGTTACGTACGTTCTATTTTTTGAGAACTGTTTAATGGTTGTTGGATACATTGTTAAATTGCATGTAAATTCTTTTGTCTTTATGCTTTACTCTTTTCGTTATTGTTGCTGCTGTTGTTCCTGTACAAATCGATTCTACGATTTCATTTGACGGAATTTTGTTATTTTTTTTGCTTAGAAAAATTTTGTTTAATTCACTTACAAGTAGAATATTGAGAAATAAAAAAAAAAGACCGAACTAATGAAACCTAATAATGTCCTGATTGCACTTGGGTTGGAGGGCTCCGCTAACAAACTGGGCGTGGGTGTGATCTCGCATGATGTCTCTACCGGTGCGGTGGAGATACTCTCAAACATAAGACATACGCATATAACGCCACCTGGGACTGGCTTTTTGCCTCGCGATACGGCAGCTCACCACAGAGAACATATTCTTCCTGTACTAACTGAGGCACTGAAGGTTGCTGGGGTAGAAACCGAAGACATTGACGTTATCTGCTATACTAAAGGTGTGTTATCAGACAATCAATTCATAGGGGGGAAAAAACGAATTGTTCATCGCATTCATTTATCAAACAGGACCAGGTATGGGTGCGCCATTGATATCTGTTGCTGTCGTGGCGAGAACGCTGTCCTTGTTATGGAACAAACCTCTTGTTGGAGTTAACCATTGCGTTGGACGTAAGTTTTTAACATATACATACACGCTTATATTGAGTTTTGTGACTAAATGGGCCGCGTTCCTATCTCACGTAAAGACATCTCCGTAAGACATTGAAATGGGTCGACAAGTGACTGGAGCTGACAATCCTGTTGTGCTTTACGTTAGCGGTGGGAACACTCAAGTCATTGCTTATGCCGAGCAGCGGTATTTTGGAAACAATCCGGTTTTCTATCGCTTGGTCAAGACGAGACGTTTAGTTAATATCGCGTTTTCTTGGTCCTCTCGTCTATAGTTACAGAATCTTTGGAGAGACGCTGGATATAGCCGTGGGTAATTGTCTTGATCGTTTCGCTAGGGTTTTAAATCTTCCGAACGATCCTAGCCCGGGGTATAATATCGAGCAATTTGCTAAACGGTTAGGATTTCATTATAGATATATTTTGTACTCCAGAGGATTATATGTATTTAACTCGTATATCACTTTGGTTTGACCGTTTAGTGGTGAAAAGTTTATAGAGCTACCATACACAGTCAAAGGCATGGATGTATCGTTCTCTGGAATATTATCTTACATAGAATCAATAGCGCCTGACCTCCTTTCAAGAAATGAATGCACCCCTGAAGATCTATGCTTTTCTCTTCAGGAGACATTGTTTGCAATGTTGGTAGAAACAACTGAACGGGCAATGGCACATATTGGGAGCAAAGAGGTGCTGATTGTTGGAGGTGTCGGATGCAATCTTCGATTACAGAGTATGATGGCTCAGATGGCTGAACAACGAGGTGGAAAAGTGTTTGCAACCGATGAAAGGTAGGTCTTGTATAGACTGTAATGTAAACGCTGTTTCTTGGCTAACGTTTGATAATACCAGATATTGCATAGACAACGGCATTATGATTGCCCATGCTGGGTTGCTGGCATTTAGATCAGGATACACAACGCCGCTCGAAGAATCAACCTGTACTCAAAGGTATAATATTAAAAGATGTGGACCTGGTTTTCCCAAATATTTGTAACAAACATTAACCCGAGTTTTGAATCTCAACATTAGATATAGAACGGACGAGGTTTTTGTTAAATGGAGAGTATAGTTATCTGCCTTCACTCGGCTGCGAGATTATTTATGCAAATTGAGTATCAAATTATATGGAAAATAAATTTTACCAATACTTCGCAAAACTAGTCATTCTCGCTTATTATCAACCTTGTCTGCAATCTTGGTCGTCTTTCTTTTCTCTAATATTTTATCTACTAAGCCAAAATCAAGCGCTTCTTCGGCGCTCATAAAATGATCTCGTTCAACTGCTTTTTCTGTAGAATGGGAGACAGCGTATGTCGGTGAGTGAACAAACCAATGAGATTAACCTCCTAATTCATACTCACCAATGTCTGCCAGAGTATGTTTCTTGGTATGCTTTTGATAGATCCGATTTAATTGATCTCTAATGCGTAAAATCTCTTTAGCTTGTATTGCAATGTCGCTTGCTTGACCGTGAGTGCCCCCTATTGGTTGGTGAATCATTATCCGAGAATGTGGAAGCGCATATCGCTGTCCTGGTTCGCCTTGAAATTATTCAATTACCATTGTGGGTCATTCAGCTAGGCGGTTGATTTAAAAAATCAGCATCTATAGTATGTGAATCCATTTACCTGCAGCTAATAACAATGAACCCATGGAACATGCTTGTCCATTGCACAATGTTGACACAGGACACTGGATGTACTATGAAAGAACGTCGCGTAATCAAAAGAAGGGTCTACGAAACCACTAAACATTTCCTCCTTTACGCTAGCTCATACCTGCATCTGAAGAAAGAATCAATGGTTAAGACCGTATGGTTTCAACAGTTATCTGCTTTCCCCACTTACTGTATCATATATGGCCATTCCAGCCGTCACTTCTCCACCCGGACTATTGATGTACAAATGTATTGGTTTATCAGGATCTTCAGCCTCTAGAAACAAGATTTGCGCCGTCGTCACAGCCGCAACACTGTCGTCTATTTCTCCATTCAAGCACACAATTCGTTCTTTGAGCAACCTTGAGAATATATCATATGATCTCTCTCCACGAGCCTTTTGGGTTGATCAAGCTGCGTAAGATTTTATCAGAAATGATTAACTGACACAATATATAAAATATCTCATACCGTCTGTTCAACAACAAACGGAATCAAGGATTTCAATGGATGGACCCGACTACTTTGACTGAATAAGCGTCGCTATACAACATGTGGAAAGGATTATTTTAAAAAAATCTTATCACGAAAATTAAAAGTCGCATTTACGTGCTTATCGCTATTTTGGGCTAAATTTCCCACCACTCGTGGACGAATAATGTTAGCACCAATTCTTGAAATAAATGTAGTCATTTTCTCTCTTCGTCCACAAAAGCTTTGTATATCAACGGAATTTTGTTAGAGCTTAATCTTAATTGGGCATGGAACGAAATATTTAAAAGCTAGATACCACGTGATTGATTTATTCGAGATTAAGTCAAGCCACACTATTACTGGGCATTTTAATCTATTAAATTACAGAATTAGCTTATCCTCCCATAATAAAATAAGAGCCTTTAAGCCATGTATTACAACTTAGGCAGCTTTGCAAGTACTCTGCGTCGTTATAATAAACTTCAAACAAAGTGTTTGTAAAAGCGTTCTTGATAGAAGCTTTTGCAGTTTGTGAAGTTAATTATGAAACTGTTTTAACCATTACCACTTTGTCTGTTACAGCAAACGTTTTTGAGAGATGAGTGAATCAAGATTCCGTAGTAGTAGTAATGTACAGTGTGTTAAGAAAAAAATGGCCTCTAGACATGTGAAATTTAAAGCGCGTCCTTACCATATTGAGTAAAATAAACGCGTCTGGTCCTTTTTGAAAACAAAAACAAATACTAATATTTGCATTTGATTTCAATTTTGAGCTCTTAAACTTTATTCTTTGTCCTTTAAAGATGACTGAAAACAAGCTTAATTCTCAACGCCAAACACTTATGCATTTTTTGAATAATGGACACAAAATTACTGGCATTTCCCTTTCAACAATTAAGTATAATATTCAAAAATTAAAAAAAAAAAAACTGGCAATGTTTTGCATAGGCGAGGTAATGGACGTCGCAAGAAAATAGAGTCCAATAAATTGCGTGAGCTTAAGCAATACATTCGTAAAGGTAATACCCTATCCTTGCGAACCTTGGCCACCAAACTTTCTGGGGATGGAGCTGAAGTATCACATGTAACAATTGGAACACGTTTAAGAGAGCTTGGTTATAAAAGTGGCTTTCCAAATGGCACACCAATGCTAACAGCTGACCAAAAGGCAAATCGAGTTGCATGGGCCACAAACCACTTAAACGATCAATGGGAGAGGACCTTATTTTCGGATGAAACAGCTTTTCAACTGTTCAGAAATACAATATCAGTTTGGTATAAAGGTCCTAGACCAATACGGCCTCTTCCTAAAAATCGCCAAAAAGTTTTCGCCTAGGGTGGGTTTTATGCCAAGGGCAAAACCAGTTTACACTGTTTTACAGGCATCATGGATGCAAGACTTTACACAAATTTTGGAGGAACATCGTCCAGAAATCAGGAGAATGCTTGGAAGAAGGTGGAGATTTCAACAGGACAATGACCCGAAGCATACAAGCCGGGTAGCCAAGGAGTTTTTAAAAGAAAACTTCCCTGAGGTTATGGAATGGCCTTCTAATAGTCCAGACCTTAATCCTATTGAAAATCTGTGGGAAATTGTTAAATATCGTGTTGAAAAACGTATGCCAAGTAATATTTTTGAACTACAGCAATATATGGTAGAGGAGTGGGAAAATATTCCCGATGAATTTTTGACCAACCTTATTTCATCAATGCGTGACCGTTGTCAGCAAGTAATAGACAATAATGGTGAACGAATTAATTATTAATAAAATAAGTTTTTATACCAATAAAAACCTTGCTTTGTAGCTTTCAAACAAGCCATTTTATGTTAAATTTGAAGCAGTTTCTATGAAGTTATTGCAAAAAAAGCAGAGGCCAATTTTTTTCTTAACACACTGTATATGCAGTGCGATGATGGTTGAGAAATGTGAACTCGTTATAAAACGCGATCGTGTACGCGATTTATGTATTATCTATTTTGCTAATATTTAAAACAGCTGCAGTTAAAACAATTGAAGCGAGGGTGCCCGCCACACGGCCGCCGCGTTTTTGGACGGCTGTTTGCGTTTTTTGTAAGTTAGCGCAAGCTTTGCTTTAATATTTTAAAATATGATCAATGCACGTGCAAGATTTGAAGTTCGGCATCAAACTATTTACATTGTTTGCACGATGGTGTCGTTTTACAGGAAAACACAGACAATGGGCGCCACGAATAATTTTTCTTTTGATTACCACTATTAACCGCATAAAATACTCCTCATTAACGGTTTATTCAATAATGACAAGTAATTATAAACTGTTTTAACACAATTTGGCTATTGTGATTACTATTACTGTAAAATTGATACCCTAAAGTTTGTTCATATAATCAAGGGGGGTGGTTATTTACGAGAATATGCGGTAAGCTCGTTTGTGGACATTATTGGGTTATGCTTTATTAAAAAGAAGCACGATATATCGATTGTTGAACAAATTACTGCGGAATAATTATGTGACATGATGATAATTGATGATATCATACACGCTTATTGCCAAATATAGTAACAGTTTCCTCCTAATTTTGACTAATATTCCAAGAAACATAATAAAATTTAGCCAACAACACAAAAAAAATTTATACAAATCGATTACAAACATGTGAAGATATGGATTTTTAAAGTTTATGTCCCTAATAAGCTTCAACGGTTTTTATATGATTTAACGGTTCAGATGTAAAATTTGAAATTTTACACATAATCAGGGTTTGTTATACACTGAAATTCTCAAAGCGTTGGTTATTCCGTTCCGAATCACAACCGGTAGGATACTTTTGCACGTTACTGTAAGCGCAGGCTCTCGGCCAATGATGCAGACCAAAATTATTTTGCGTAGTTAACATATATACGGCACACTTGTGCGGCGGCAATTTTATTGTGTTGTGTATACTTTTAAACTTGCATCGTTGCGGTCAAGGCTGTGCAACGCTGTCATAAAAGAGTGGCGATAGGTCTTTGAGGGACCTACAACTACCTCGCCCACAAATTTCTTCAGTTGAGAATATATTCACAACGATAAAAATGCCGTATATTCCAAGCGTTATCTTTTTGGTACGATTTTTTGTCCTGTAATATAATTAGGGTTTCACACTATTTATTGTAAGAAATTAATTTTCATTTGAACTTTTTTCGTACAAATAATATAAATTTACAAAAAGATGTCCGATATTATTGCACCTACCATGGATACTCAAAATTTCCAAGAAAATATCGATCACACGCCAGCCGAATCAGAAGCACTACTTTCTCGACCAGAGTGTCCGAAATTTCGAGCCAGAGATAGAGGAAGAAAATAACGGGCCTTCTACCACGGGGGGGGGGGATGGGGGGAGGCAAAGCTTTTCCTTAATCACAAATTTTGGAAAGTAAAAAAGTAACGAAGTATACCGATACAATGGGAGAGATTATTTACCAGTCCATCCAAGTCGCTAATATGATACGCCAGAGTCGTCAAAAGTCTGTATTTTAATACAAATTTTCTGTAATTTAATACCGATTTTCTGTATTTAAAATACCAATATTTAAAGTACAGATTTTGAAAAATGCGGCATTTCATTTATGGTAATTAAATGATACATTCTACACTATCTGGACAAAGGTATCGGTCACCCTAACTTTATTAATTGCTCAAAAGTGTACATAATAATTGGGACTAAAATTTTTATATGTTATAGTCTAACTTGTTATAAAACGCGCATATATTTTTGACGCGTTGTTTATATTTATTTCTTCTGTAAGCAATATAATAAACCGAATCAGTTAATTTTTAATCTTCACTTTGAAAATGTCTGACTTAATATTAACTGAAGCTGAACGCGGCCAAATTGTTGGGCTTTTTAAAAGTGGCACTACAAAAACGAGCATATCTAAGACGCTTGGCTTTCCTAGAACAATTCAAAATTTTTCTCGAAAGAAAAAGTCTCACAACCCAACCACGCAATAGCCGCCCAAAATTTTTAAATTTTGAGCATAATAATAAGCAAGTGTTGTTAAGCAAAGCAACAAAAAATCAGCTGAACGACTCAAAAAACTGTTTAATGAAAGAACCGGACTGGATGTTTCTACTAAAACTATTAGGAGAAATTTACACGAAATTAATTTTTTTTCTCGCATTCCACATCCAAGCCTTTACTTACTGATCGGCAAAGAGAAAATCGGTGTATTGAAAGAAAGGATTGGTCTATTGGAAAATGAAAGTCTGTTATTTGGAGTGAAGAAAGTCGCTTTACAATATTCAAGAATGATGGACCAGGTCGTGTTTCGAGAACCCCTGGAACAAGATTTAATATAGAAAATATGGCTCCTTCAGTTAAATATGGGGGTGGACGTTTGATGATGTGGGGTTGTTTTTCTAGTAAAGGCTTAGGCCCATTGGTAAAAGTGAATAACAGATTCGATTATATTCAAATACTTAAAACCCATTTATTACCATTGATTAGAAGAGATTTTGGTGAAAAAGGGTATTTGTTTCAAGATGACAATGTCTCCATTCACACTGCGAAAGATGTTAATGAATGGGTTGCAGAAAGGAAGATCAGAACTTTACCTAATTGGCCAAGCCAATCACCAGATTTGAACCCTATTGAACATTTATGGTCAGAACCGGAAAGACGCATTAGAAACCGTTCGACAATGTAAGGGAACTCGAGACAGCATTACAGGAGGAATGGAGCCAAATTCCCAACAATGTTTTAATGAATTTAATTAAAAGTATGCCT
Organism: Paraglomus occultum; assembly: GCA_910592205.1. NCBI lineage: Eukaryota > Fungi > Glomeromycota > Glomeromycetes > Paraglomerales > Paraglomeraceae > Paraglomus > Paraglomus occultum. The sequence continues at coordinate 5,467 of CAJVPJ010000295.1, read as the reverse complement.
AGAAGGGTCGAAGCATGTACTGCAAGCAAGGGCTGGCCAACAAAGTATTAATTTCATATATTAATATAGATTCATAACAAGTTAGACTATAACATATAAAAATTTTAGTCCCAATTATTATGTACACTTTTGAGCAATTAATAAAGTTAGGGTGACCGATACTTTATATTAACTGAATTCAGTATATCAAAACTTATTGATTGATACATTCTCGATTAATTTATCAAAAAATACTTTGATGTTTTTACCTTTACATGGATATCGGTAAAACAGATTCATCGAAATCAAATATATGTTTGAAATTGTTTCGTTGAGGGTATAAGTACGGGACACAGTTTACGAAAACAAGGCTTTTAAAATAGAGACCAAATATGTAAACCCCTAGTAATTAATTCAATAACATAATGTACATTAATCATTAATAACCTCCAATGATGTCTCTCGCTGCCGGATCCCTATTTCATTAAACCCTTCACCGCATTCCTCCTCAACTCTGTGAAAAAGTTTTCTTTGTCATCGTTACGGTAGCTACTACAAATTTCCAGAGTTGAGGTGCATGTGTAGGAGCCCGCATATCTATTATATGGGTGAGGAAGGTCGCGTATGGATTGACAAAGCATCGTTAATATTGTTAATGCTAAACTCTAAATAATAATTTATTGCACTTAATGTATTACTTACCCTGATGCTCCTATCGAAGGCTGCAACGCGGGAACCAGTGATAAATTTTAGGATGTCAGACCGTTCTTCCTCAGTCTCCATCTCTTGTATAAATTCACGCAACCAAGAGACAACATCACCTCAGTTTCTTGTTACTGCGCTCAAGTTTCGCTCCACATTTCTCCAGTCGAACATGGCCACAAATCTCTCGCGCGTTAACTGATTGGCGTATAATCAATCGCCTTTGATATCATTTAACCGAGGTTTTAGCAACTACATTAAGAAATAGTAATTAGAATATTGAAATCTCCGATAAAGAATCAATTGATCGAGTAAATACAAACCTCACACAATGATTCTCCATCCAAGTTGACATCCATCCCCGGAACTGATATCCAATCGCGCACACAATCAGAACCAAGACGTAATTTCTCCAGACTACCAGATCGACACGCGTACAGTTCATGCGTTATTACTAAGCGTCTAAATTCACTCAAACTCCCCCAACTGACTACGAGTAATGTCAATTTCCTCTGCATAGGCCAATAGGCTTGCTGGAATAATGTCTTTTAGGAAATGATCAGCCACCTCATTCAGCCAGTTCAAAATTTCACATCTGTGAACTCATGGAAATCAATCAGGTCCATTTGCCGACAACCTCCTTCTCTTCATCACTTTCGACACCGAACAGATAGTCCAATACGTATGGCGCAAGCCACATTGGTCCAGGAAGTTCGTGCATGATTGTCCATCCTAATAGTTTTCCGAACCTTTCTGGATATGGCGAGCTTCCTACTACCGATCGCCTACTGATTGTCCTATCGTCAAAGATCCTGCCTAATCTGCGACAACTCCACCGTCGTGCTTGGTCCCAAAAAGTCTGGACCGTATCGCTGATACCCCAACCTCTTCCCGATCACCTTCCCCAACCATTCTCACAATCATTCTCCCAACCATTCTCCGAATCACTTTCCCTTCACTGTTCAATTCTCTTCCCATTGCTCACACCTTTGTTTAATTATTCTTTTCTCTAGCTATTGCGCTTCTCTTTCTTTCGATCACTTTCAAACTCACCCTCCCGCTCTCATTCACTCCTCTTGTAATTACTTGCACTCTTTCAATCGCTCACTATTTCAATTCTCACTTTTTCGTTTTTCTACTTTCAATCGCTCTATTACCTTTCCATCATGCTTTCAGTCATTCACTTGTTCCCAATCTAAATAACCGTCCTCGTTATACCGTTTCTTAAATAAATAACAGACTGAAATGTCGAAAAGTGTACGTCATTTGGCGTTTAGTTTTCCATAAATGTATATTTTTGTGCTACGAAATGATTGGATGAAAAGTACTGAAATTCCGCATTTTTCAGAATCTGCTTTAAATATAATACAGAAAATCAGTATTTCAAACACAGACTTTTGACGACTCTGGCGCACCATACCTCAATATGATAATTACAGAAATTGATGACTATTATTATACCCAAGTATTATTATAATTATAATCTCTCGCCAGAAACAATGACTTTACTAGCAGAGGCAGGTGCATTAGGAATCCTCTATAAAATCGAATCTCTTTTTAATGGTCGAATTTTACATGCCTGGTCTATAAGACATGGAAATAAAAATAATAAAAGGGGGTTATATCCATCAGTTTTAAAAGAAGTCCTTAATATTAATAAATAAAGGCTCAATTGGGAATACTTAGTAATAAAAAAGAGTATGATGGAATTAGTAATTAGTAAAATAAAAGATGACTCGTTATTAATTTTTTACTTCAGATCCAAAAAAAGTCTTGTCTCAATTGAAACTTATACTTATTTCGAACGAACTTGTCTTCACGTTCAATGCGCTCATACTTAAATCAAGATTTTTACGATATTGTGTATATTATTGTCTGATTTCCGAACGGCACCATTTTATTGTTACCGTCGATTTCTATGATACATCTGCCAATACAAAATTGCCTCGAATCTTTTTTACGAATTGTATTAATAATATGGTCTTGTAACCGGTCACAATACTATTCCTTCCTATACGGTATGCAAATAAACATCATATGATCAGATCACTATAACACCAAAACGTAACCTCCTGAATCAATTGCTCAACATCCCAGCTCTACACTGATTATTGTCTTACTATTGGTCTATTCGGAATGGAATCTGTAGCCATATTCCGTCCCCCAATTGTATCAATCAGGGAAAATTAAGAACGTTCCCCGTTTCGTTGTTTTTAAGACTTCAAGTGTACAGAAATGTATATTAATATTGGTATATGTAAATGTCCCCAAAATTTCTTGTCAAGGTCCCTAAAACAAAAACCGTCTCAAATACCACGATAAAGAACAAGTTGTATTTGTATCGTTACCAAGCATTACACTTTTGCTATTTTTAATAGAATAACATAACGTCTTAGTCTTTAAGCTCACGCTGACCTTACGCTGACCTTACGCTTTGACTTGCCTACGCCCGCCCGGTCTTACTATGATTGCTTATTCCAGTTTATCATCAAACTCACAAACTAACAATTTTACCATACTAGAAGACATTCAGAGTTGATCACTTCTGTAAGTCAATATAACAACATATGTGTTTTATGTAAAGCCTGCTATTACCAAATTAAGTGTCACCCCATTTTTCAATTATAAATTTATTTGTAAGATAATAACATAAGTCATTCTTATTAATCACATTTGGGATTTTTAGTTTATACGACTGCTTTCTATACGTGGTCTGAGCAAATATTTATTCTAAGCTTAATAATAGTAGTTCCGGAACTTTGATGTCCTCTTAGTGAATAGGTGAGACTGGGGCATAGTTGTGAGTGAAAAGTCATAGAGCGATGTGAGCTTAAAGAATTATGGTAGCGTATGGTAACGTTTGGTAGCAGTACAAATATTATCGACGGTATTTGAACGGTTTTTATTTTGGGGTCTTTAGTAAGAAATTTTGGGTCATTTGACGGGATATATTTCCGAAAGCCATTAGGACCATTTTGCGCAATACAACTTTTTATTTTTTTTACACTTATTAATAAAATGTGCGTGTGGTGGGGATGGAAACAAACGGACATTACAAATTTGTCGTTCCTGTTCCGATCCGCTCGAGTGAATTTAATCCGCACGGCACAAATTGGAACGGAACTGACATAGATTTCAATCGACATACAACAAAAAAATTTTTCAATGGCAATTTTGTATTAGAATTAAGTAGTGTATCAAAAAAAATCTATTAGCAAAAAATTCTCAAAAATCCACTATATCTAGAGTTTTTGAAAATTAATTAGTAAATGGGGCATGCTGCAACAAAACCAGACAAAGTGAACATTTTATTATGTGACATAAATGAGAGATGTGGCTGTAAAATTGACCAGTGCAACTGATGACGTTTTGAAAAGTAATAATGGTGCTCATCCATAGCTTATGGACTTGTTAATTTTAATGTTCCCTTTACATACCAGAATGTGATGAATATAAACCATAACAGGATTAATATAGGACTGTCCCTATATATAAAAATAAAGTATATGAAACTAATTTACATTAAATCCACCATGAAACCCAAAAATTACAGCACCATTAGAAGCATTCTAAAAAAAGAACAATTATTTTCTTAATTTCAATCAAGGTCATTTCCTAGGCTCCTTAACTTCTACTTGAGCAACTTGACCATTTTTAAGTCTTGGTTTTCTTGGGTTAATTTAATAATTTCTGCTTCCTGTTTTTTAATCTTATCCAGCAACTCTTTCTTTTGCTTTTACTTCACTCCTTTGACTTTTTATGAAATTTAGCAACTTTCTCTCTTTTAATGTTTAATTCCTCTTTAGTAGTCATTAACTCTTTTTCTAGTTTGCTAGTTCTCTTTCTAAACGAGAACTGAAAGATCAAGAAATTAATTCACTTTCAGTAAGAGATTGGATTTCTTTATTCTCATATTTTTTGACAACTTGTTTTTTATTTCTTAATCAATTAATGTTATTTTCTAAAACTTCTATTTTTTTTAAAAACACTTCTCTCTCGAAACATTGATTGATTTTTACTTCTTTCATTTGGCGTTCTCTCCACTTCATGGCTGTATTCAATGCTTTCTCAGCTTCTTCACGTTCCATTTCTAAATTATCTTCCAAACCTTCTACTTTTTCTTCTAATTCTTCTACTTTGCTTCCAACTCTTTAATTTTTTTATTCTTACTACCAATAATATCTTTAAAAATTATATCCTTATACTTACCAAGATTTCACCTCCTTCTTTTATTCGAACAAAAATATGAGATTTTTTTATTTCATTTTTTTCAATCTTTTAACAAGTCTGTAGCTAACTCGGTGCTTTCAAAATGGTCTATTACAATTCTCTCTACAACTTTTTCCAAATTCTTCTTTTTTTCCAATTATAGTCATGCATAAAACTGTGTTGAAAACAAATATTCATAAACTGTTTTCTTAATGGTTTGCTAATTAATTCTCTTATCTTGTTCAATGTTTTTGCTACAGTGAGAAAACCTGTTCCTCATCTCTACCAACATTTGGTGAATTCTTTCAGTTGCTTTTTGTTTAAATTCTGCTTCTTCTTGTTCACTTACTTCTGTATTTTTATAATCATTGAGTTCTCAATCTTTATCTTCTAATTGTTGTTTTAATAATTCTATTTCGTTTAATAATTCTTTATTTTCTTGTTGTTTTTCTATAATATTTACCACGATTTTTTTTTATTTATTTTTAATATACTTATATTAATGTTCTGACCCAAATCGAAATCTGACCCAATTCGGAATAGGGTCAACCCAAATCGCAATTTGATTTGGGTCGGC